>KZ875022.1:5017-31866 GCA_003456935.1 Machilis hrabei
GCGACAGAATCGATGCCGGTACTGTAGGTGTCCGTTTAGCATAAGCATTTGATAATGTTTGCGGTGTCCGGGAACTTAAAAACAGTGCTGTTCGTGTTTGTGGATGGCTGGTGTTAGCGCAGTACAGCAACTGTAATCGTGAACGGTCAAGATAAATCCCATACGATGCGTTGTTGACGAAGAATCGNTTCATTTCGTGCTGTAATTCAATAGTTTAAAATGAACGTGGAGAGTAAAGCGTTTTCTTATCGTTGCAGCTGGAAACATAACTCCGACGGTAGAATTAAACGCGTTGGCGATGAAGCGAGGAGAACCGGCAGTGTACAGTTTCATCGAACCTCCGATGTCTCCGTACGTGAACCATCATCCGGGTTTTAACTGTAGAGGGATGTACGACATGGTAAGCTTTCTTTTTTCATCTTCGTGAAGGTATTTGTATAAATAAAATTACGGAAAGATTTATCATTGTTTTATATATAGATATTTACATATTTATTTTTAAATAGATGTCAAAGCTCTCATGAGGAGGTACATTATAGAGTAGTTCACTGGTGGAAAATGACCCCAATGGTGTTGAAGCGCTATTAAACTCCGTACTCCGAAAAAAAAGAAAATGGAGATTAATTTTAAGTGTTTAATAAAAATAAGTAACCACTTATCTTACTCGTGTCAATTGAATTTTTGCTGGCAGATGTCACGAAGCTTGTTCAGACATCCTTCTTTCTTTACGTCATGTAATCACTGATAATTTGTCCCATAATTAAAAAACTAAAATTGTTAACCCATTAACTACCAAGGTTTTAAATAAATAGCCATTCTCACTGAACCAGGTTGTTTGTCTGATTTCTAATGGTCATGGAGATGAAAGGGTTTTAAAACTTTTGGGGCCCCATTTTCTGTCTAACTGTAACGAAGGTATGGATGTTCCATCAAATCCACCTGCTGGGGCACCAGCTCAAATACAATGTAATCACAATTCAGTCAAAATCTGATTACTTCGTACAGGTCGTGATTAAAACGTGCCGAGATAATCCGATTATAGTGCCCTCTTTGGAGAACGTGTGCATGTCTCGTAGCCTAGAGTACTGCACANGATTGCTAACAGGAGCGTTCGATCGTTTCAGGTCCGCTATCCCGCTTGTCCTCCGTACGACAACCACCGACGTGTCAATCGGCAAGGAAATTATTACGCTCAGTATGATCCTCAGGTTTGTCAAATTTTAATTTCATCTTGCAGATAAAGGGTGCTGACTGACACAATTCAAAATGAGCAAAATTTTGGATAATGTGGAAATTCGAATTTGAGTGTAAAGGTGCAAAGGAACGACATAAGTTCAGGCCATTCCGGCTAACCCAGGTCTTGGTTAAGCAAAGTTCGGATGACTGGGTTGTTTTATAAAATTTTTAATTTTTGTGATTTTCAATTTTTCATGTTCATGATTTATTTAATTATTACTAAATTACATTAACATAATATTAAATATCGTATAGATGAAACAATTATCATTCTATTGGGGTATGTATACAAGACTTGTATATTATAGTAATTTGTAATGGTGTAAATAAAATACTGCAAAAATAACAAAATATGAAACCAGTTTAAGCCTTCTGTGACTTGTTAGTAACTACTCTTTCTGGCATTCATCTATATCTTACCCCGCAATCAACTTTAAGTCTTTGGCAGGGGTGCAACGCATCAACTCAAACGATTCCATTCGACAACAAATACCCGTCCGTTCTACACCTAAATTCCTAATCTTATTTGCATGATCATTTCTACCTGTATATGTAGCTGTTTGCAGTACGTGTTCGCAGTTTAATGACAATTGACCCTCAATGATTTGTTTGAACGTTTTCATCCTATTTTCGTGGCTATTTTCAGCTAATGAAACCCAATTTAGTTATCCAACATTTCAGATACGCTATCTAATCTATCGTAACGACCCAACACAAACCTTGCTGCCCTACGCTGTACCCCTTCGATGGAGTTTATTAAACCTATTTGGTGAGGGTCCCAAACACAACTACAGTATTGTAATATTGGTAATACTAACGCATTGTACACGATTTGCTTAACTTTTAAAGAACTTTTCTTTAACGTCCTTTGAATAAATCTCAAATTTCGTAACGCTTTTCCTACAATGTAGTTAACGTGTGAATTCCATGACAGATCCTCGCACAGTAATACTCCTAAATATTTGTATTCATTAACTATGGCTAATGTTGTACCACCGAGGTTATAGTTGGTTTCAATGAGCTCGTTTTTTAACAACACATTTTACATCACTGTAAATCTGAAACTACAGAAGGTTACATTTTCCAGAATTTTGACTCGTCTCATAGTTTTAGATTTGGAAGGGATTAAATCTTATAATAATAAACTGTTTGGAAACTATAAGAAATGCACATAAAAAATGACTGCAGTAACGGCAACTGTATTTATCACTTTTGACATTAAAATGTGTATGTATAATCTTGTGAGAAACAAGCTAATTGACAAGATATGTTCTTTTGTTGTATATTTTTTTCTTTTGTCGTTTCTTCGGTAGCGTTATCCGTACGGCAAACAACCTCAGCCTTACACGCCAATGTGTTCCGTGTCGTTGCGAGTCGGAATGAGAGAATATTACGGCGAGGGTCCGACGCCACAAGTGGCTCGCCACGATGCCGCGGGGAAAGCGCTGGGCGAATTGAGGCTTCTTCCGCTTCCAGAAGAATCGCAAGTAATAGAATCGGGAAATACGAGCGGTAAGTGAACGCTGCAGTTTTTCGTTCTTTTGTAGTACGAGCCGTGAAACTTTTCGACTATTTATTGACGTGTGCGTATTTCGAGTTTTAAGAGAATTAGAAACGAAAATAATATTTTTGAGTCGGTACTCTGTTCCGAAACCAGATAGTTTTCGTGACCTATTCTTTTATTAAAGGTGGAAGCTCAACTTCTGATTTAGACCTAAACGCAGAGCTGAAGTCTCCGATCTCCTTGGTTCACGAAGTGGCACTCAAATACAACTTGGGCGTGTCGTTCGAAGTGATCAGCGAGAAAGGACCTCCTCACATGCGCACGTTCGTCACGAGGTGCACCGTCGGCGACAAGGTCACCGAAGGGGAGGGAAACGGGAAGAAGGTGTCGAAGAAACGTGCGGCGGAGAAGATGTTGGAGGAACTGAGGAAGATGTTGCCGGCCCCGCCAACCATCGTCACGACGAACACGAACAAGACTCGCCTGATTCGCAAACCGGTCCGAAACAAGAAGAAGACTAGGAACCTCATCAAAGTACGTCTTTCTAACGACGGCCGTCTTTTCGTTTCGGTTTTCCTCGTGACGAAACTTTTTTCTTCTTTTTCAGGAGCAGAAAGTGAAGCCCGACTATGGGGAAGACATCAGTCCGATATCGCGTTTGATTCAACTGCAGCAAGCTAAAAAAGAAAAGGAACCNGTTTACATACTTCTCGAGGAAAGAGGGGTGCCACGCCGGAGGGAATTCATCATGCAGGTAAGACTGAAAAGCGGCATTTGTAAAAAGGGGGGGGGGGGCGCAGCTGTGTTTAAGCCATTCCAGTTTTGAATGGTCCTGGCGTNAAAGGACCAAAACCACGCTTTGGTGTTTCATCTGGATTTCTTTAGTTTATATTCACTGTTTCTTTTTTGTATTCTCCTGCAAATATAAATATTGAAGAAACGTCACTCACATGTTCAATTAATTATAACAACTTTTAATAAGCTTAAATAATATGAAATGCAGCTCAAAGATCGTCTTTGTCTCGTCAGGTAACCGTCGGACAGCATTCTTGCACGGGAACCGGACCGAACAAAAAGCTGGCCAAGAGGGCCGCGGCCGAAGGTCTGCTGAAACTTCTCGGCTATTCGAGCGGCCCTTCGCCGGGTCCCGTCAAGCCGGCTCTGAAATCCGGCACGGACCATCCCGGCGAATCGGACAAACCTCGTAAGGTCACTTTTCTCGAAGAAGGCGGCGAGAAGAACTCGATCGAACGCGAAGAAATTCCCGTCGGAGGGAGCGCGGGACGTCAGCTCGTTCCGGGGCTGTTGCTGATGTCGGACACTCAAGGATATTCTTCTGGGGGGCAGGCGTCACAAAATTCGTCAGGTAAATAAATCTAAGATGTGTTTTGGGGGAGGAACATTATGTCTAAATCTCGTCGTAAGCCGTTAGTGAAAAGGTTCACAAAGCCGAGTTCCTATATTATCAGTTTTCATAACGCTAACTGTGTGCCAGTAAAAAAAAAAAGCTGATAAATTGTTAAAACTCTGGAGTAAATATATAAATTATCATTCCTTGTGTTATTTGCATTATTGGTAGCATGCAAACCTGTAGGTATCATGGTGCACTACAGGTGCTTTTTATTAAAACAAGAAGGAAGAAATCCAGAAATGTTGTGTTTACTAGTGGTCTACTTTTGGCACTCATGGTGCTTTTGCATTACAGGTTACACCCTTTCGTGACTTGGATATATAAAAAATAAAAAGCATCACTTGAACTGAACCAATTCTGCCACTGTTTAATTGTTGTTTTTTTACAGGAGGATCACTCGCTGGTGTTTCCATTGCTGGATCTAATGCCTCCATGGTCAATATGAAAACAACTGCCACTATTGCAAAAGAACTTTTGAAAGGAGGCACTTCTCCAACAGCAGAAGCTCTGGCCAACGGACAACAGTCTGTCAACGGACAACAACAACAGCAGCAACAACAACAACAACAACAACAACAGAACAGCATTCATCCAAAGGAGCAGCTGTGCTACTTAG
This sequence comes from Machilis hrabei, assembly GCA_003456935.1. Classification (NCBI taxonomy): domain Eukaryota; kingdom Metazoa; phylum Arthropoda; class Insecta; order Archaeognatha; family Machilidae; genus Machilis; species Machilis hrabei. The sequence goes on from KZ875022.1 coordinate 9,785, forward strand.
CCGAAGTCCTCAACTTCTCGGTGCAGTTTAGAGACTTTCCTAAGGTGAGCCAAAATCTATTGCAGTTTGAAAACGTGCACTTTAAATGACCAACCACGTATGCTAGTGTCGTATAAATGCTGATAAAAGATTATTAAAGTAAAGTTCAATTATCAATAAAACATCGAAGGACAAACCTAATATTTTGTCAGAAACTGTAGCACCATGATTATGTGATCACGTTGTCTCCTAAAGATAAATTGGATAACTGATTATTGGTACAAAAAACACTAGTTGTCAGTAGAAAATATGTAGTTGAAAAAATGTAGAAAACAAAACAAAAAAACGGCTATTTATTGCACTAATATCAGTAAGAAAACAATTGAATATCCTGCTATTTTCAAAAGGAAAAACAAGTGCAAACTTTTTTTTTTACAATTTTTGTCTTAGAAGAGTTTAGCATGTTACTATCACTTTCAGTAAAAGTTGTATGGACACAGAGCCGGTTGTTCATTTGCAATGTATTTTTCAGGGCAACCGCAGCGAGTATCTGAGTTTGGTGTGCTTGTCTACAGATCCACAGACCGTCTGTCATGGATCAGGACCAACTATTGAAAAATCACATGACCAAGTGAGTATTGTCAGTTATTGTTCTTGCATGTTGGTATCCATGTTCATACTAGTAGGCAAAACGTCTGCCGTCATCCTTACGCGGTCAAGCTTTTTACGCATTAATCTTTTAAAGTCTGAAACTTTCTATTATAGTCTGTTTGACCTTTTCACGTTTACAATGCGTGAAGAGTCCAAACGAAAAACCAGCTATCCCTCAAAATTAGTAGCTCTTTTCGAGTGCTACGATATTTGCCAACCCATTAAGTTGCAGTGGTTTGAAGTTTATCGTCCAATAGATAATCAAATGCGATACATCCCTCGTAGGAAAGAACGGGCGAACAGACTTGCACTTGTTTCATTTTGTGTTATACAGAGAGCGTTTCCTTTTGTTGTGGGGCCGACCTGCTTGGTTATCACGGCGCGCTCTGGCCCGAGAGGTTGTGGGTTCGAATCCCTCCCGCGTAAGGCGTGGATATTTGTGATGACCCTTAATCACAATAAAACATTGTTCATTGCCCTTAAATGACCCATCAGGTGTCAAAAGGACATTAAACGCTACATATATTCATCATNGTTATGGTTATCGCATTTAAAACTTTAAAATGGCCCTCATGAGAAATTGAATGCTCTTCGTTTAGCTGGTTTTTCCTTTGGACAGACTCTTGAATTAGTTTCCTCACTTTTAGCGTTTTTCTGAAGCTTGGTAGGCATAACTTGGATAACAGAATGAGTAATTGTTTTGAAATGTTAAGCTGGGTTTGCACTGCTTGACGCTACCGAAACGCTACCAATCGGAGCCCANGAGACCTGTGTTTATACTCGCCTCTCTTCTGCAGCGTTATTCAGCAAAATCAGCTGACCATCGATATACAAAACAGCATTTTTTAATGTCTACAATCTTGTCGTAAATGTTCGGAAATCCCTGAACAATGATTATTAAAGTGTCATCGTCTGGCCTAAATTCATCTTCCATCTTCACTAAGTTCAAAAATATTTATTTGTTCTAACATCGTCATGTACTGCGTACACGTGATGAGAAAACAACACGGATTGCGATATGCTTACGTTTCTACCAAAGATAATATATCTAAATGTATATTTTCTTTGGTTTCGATTGTGTTTTGTTCTCTGTACTCTAAAAATTCAAACACAGAGGGGCTTCGTACTCCTCATACTCCTTTGGTAGCGTAAAAAATATGAAATAGAATTGGACTGCGANAGCGTCAAAGAGGAAAATTCAATAGTGTAACGAGCATGAACTACACCATCTAACAACGTTGTTTCTATTTCGGCTCCTCAAGCTTGCGATCGGTAGCGGGCTAGGGCGCTCTGTAGCGTAGGGCAATATAAACCCAGCTTTAGCCATTTTATTGAACTTACTTTACGGATATAAACTTAAGAAATGTTTTGAATTCTGTCTTAGGCTGCACTCACCGCACTAAGAGTTCTCTCTGAACTTGGCCTGGATTCTGTCACGTCATCCAATAACACTATGAAGAAAGGAGGAAACATTAGCCTCACCACATCAGAAGGGTAAGTTTCTCACGCAATTAATATGCTATTTTCGATACAGCATTTCCTACTGGGCAAGACGATTATTGTGTATGATAACCAATCGGTGACACTCGTGGCAAAAGAGTTGCTTATTAGCATATAAACCTTTTCCTACTGAAGGGTGTCNCCATTCATTAGATACAGAGGGTATACGTGCATNATATCGCCCCGTACAAAATCTTGTCGTTCACAATATCGCAGCGTACAAATTATCGCATTTTAAAATGTCGCGTACATGATATCGCTTGTAAATAATATCGCCTCGTACAAAATATCACAGTTCAAAATTTCGTCTCGTACAAAAAATCTCCGTTTGAAATGTATCGCATTGGCAATATTGGTTATAATGGGGCATAATACCACTTTGATCGTATTTCTTGTAAATATAAATAATTGTAATTATAATTATGTATGCTAGAATTATTGCTGCACTGTTTAACAAAATGGATTATTCTCATTAGATTGACGCTAGATAATCTTGCCGGTAAAGTGACCGTCAAGGGTAAACACGGTGTCTAAAATTAGGACATTCCAGAGATAATCACCCGACTTATTAATACGAGCGGCAAAGAGGTCGACAATTTAGTTTAGTAAGTGGTGTTGCGTAGCAAAGATGGTGTTAACTTTCGTAAAATCCCTAAAAGGGAAATATCTTTTGCTGCATAATGGCTTTATTTACAACAAGGAAAAGGAAACGATTGATAAAACTATGGAAATGCACCGAGTACAGTGTGGCTCGTTGTTTGGGTAGATGCCACACTTCAAATGCAGCTGGAGTAGTGATTCACATGACAGATCATAACCCGATGCAGCTATTGTCCATTTTGACAGACTTTGAAGTCTGTCAAAATGGACTGGGGTTCGCGTTTAATCTCGCCATTTCTCTAAACAACGTACGTAGGAGCCCTCATTTTTGTCGCACAGTAGCGCATACACCGCTGGGATAACTGTATTTTCATGAATGCCGTGAACCGTGAATATTTGCGTAAACAGTTGTGGCGCCGTTTTGAAAGTGCTGCTCAAAACGTTTTCCCGCAAGCCCAGCAGCGAGGGTTTTTTTTTTTTTCATTTCTCACAATGTTTGTGTCGAAAAATACAGTCATTGCCGTCACCCAGATGCCGCTTTACATTTACGAGAATTGGGCACGTTGCTTTTGTGCCCACAGTAGATGTCGAGGATGCTTTCGAGCTCTTAATAGAAAGACAACGAAGTTCATTTGCAACCCCTTATAGACTACTTCAAGGACACATGGATTGGGCGACCTAACCGACAAGGCCACAGAAGGCGCACAAGCTACAACCAACTGAAGTAACATATAACAAAAGAATGGAAAAATTAAAAAATAATAATAAATAAAATGTAATAACCTTTAACCTACGTATAACCTAAAATAAAAGAAAAGAAAAAAAATGACAATAACAATACAAGAAATAAAAACCGGTCAGGTTGGCTCAGTTAGAAGAGCATTGATCGTACGGGCAGGAGTTAGATTCCCGGCCGGCACAACTGCACTTAGAGGCACAGTTGTGGTCGTCTTCCGGGAGAGACGTAGAACCGTGTGTCCCGGTCCAAGTAAGGCCTACCTGTCATAAATTGGGACGATAATATACAACAACAAGAAGAAAAAGTAAAAAAATAAAATAAAAAGGTCTCACCTGTGCCTGTAAGTGGAGTTTTAGGATCGAACACGTAAATGTTGAAATGCGATATTTTAAACGTCAGTATTGTGAATCGGGTGATGTTTTGTGCAAGACGAAATTTTGAACTGCGAGATTTCATTTAACCGACATTTTGTACGAGGCGATATTGTGAAGGACGNCATTTTGTACGAGGCGATATTATGTGCCCGCGATATTGTGTACCGGACCAGATCAAGAGCATCCGTGAAAATTAATTTAGTTATAAAGGACGACTTAAGACGGAAATAATAAAGTGTAAATGCAAATGCTTGATTTTTAGGTTGGTTAGGTAAGGCAATTATTAAAGGAAAGAAAATTTAAATCTCNGCTTGCAGCGGTCACATTCGCTCTGGATCTACCGGATCGTTTGTGTTTACATTCCGACGGATAGGAAGCGGCGATCGGGATAAAAGCGAGTCTATGGAAAGCTTTTGTAAAATAGTGTCGTGGGTGGGGCAGTGCGGTGCTCTTAAGTATGTCATTTTAATCGCAAACGCCATCCTCTTAATGAAACTGATTCAGTAATCCTGTCATGGGATAGGGCCATTACTGCTCTAAATCCTAATTTCAAAGTCGATCTCGCTAGTGTAGCACTCGGCATTTTGGACTCTAGATCGTAAAGTTGCCAGTTTGAATCGTTTGTGAGGTGTGAACAATTGTGAATGAGCGTTCAGTCGTTCATAATAAGCTCTTAATTGTAAATTAACCTAAAGTTGTATTTAACTCTGAAGTGTGGAAATTTTTGCATTAAACAGATTTTTAATTGAAGAGTAACTGGATAGTACTGTCTTTGGTTTTACTCAAACTATCATAATTTGATTAGTTGAGTTGAAGAAATACGAGAATTCCTTCGCAAATGTAACAGCTAACAGTGGGCAGGCATATCAATCAGCTTCTGTATTGCAGTAACTTGTAACGATGACATAGCTCTGTCTGCAGGTTAAATTCTAAATTTGTGGGGTGTCTGGCCTCTGATCAATTAAATATGTTAGTTTCATTTTCTAACAATACTGGACATTCAAGTAAGAAATTTTTAGATAATCGCGCCATTAACTGGGTCTTAGGATGCTTGCGTTCCCAGTCGACAGATGGTGCCGCTGTAGCAACGCTCCATCGAAAATGCTCCACACAAGCTACACCTTGAAATCGGCCTTTTCGTGTTAGTCGAGGTCGCCCGAGTTGTTAATGCTGTGGAAGCGGAACGGGTCTTTGACGTTGCCATTTGTGCATATTTCAACATAAATAAACCTACCCTGAGTTTGTCCAATTTTAAAAAAAAAAAAAATTGTTTAAATATCGAGCACTTTCATACTAGTTTAAGAAATTAATGCTCATGGTTGGGGTTCTTTTGCTCTCAGTACATGCTTCTGGGCCACAAAGATGCTCTGCTAATAAGTTTGGCATTGACGCATAGAGTACTTTGCTTATAAACTATTAATCTATTAGTTATTAAGTAACAAATATTTGCCTTTAGTCTTTGACTTTGATGTTGTTCTTTTGTTTCAGAATTCATCGTGTGGGCATTCCGAAGCAGGCTAACTCGACCGCCTCCACAATCGGAGGGAAATGAAGAGCAATTGCAGTTTTTGAAGAAGAGTTGAGATAGATTTAGACACACTCTCTCTCTCTCTGTCTTTATTTGTTTCCTTCCTCGAAATTCACTTTCTCCGTTCCTCTCGACGCGACTCCTCCCCACGGCTCCATTCTCTCCCTGCCCGGCCTCCGACGAAGGCGACTCGGCAGGACACGTGACGCGGCCATGTTGACGATTTGTCTGAAAAAGGTTCAAGTTTTCCTCTGCGGCATCCCTTCGACCNTACCATCGTTCGTGTGTTTGTGAGAGATTGTCGTGTGTGGTGGGCGTTTTAGTGACTTTGACTCTCGGTCCTTTAACGGATCGTTAACTTCTCGTTTCGAGGTAGTGTAGAAAATACGGCAGTGCCGATCGTAACTGTCGTTAAGAGGACGCGACGGTCGTCGTGAGAATGTCTGTGAAGTTGATGTCGACGTAATTGATAAGATCCTAAAGTGTGTTGCGAAATGTTTAGCCCCGTGAAAATAAAGCTTTGAGTAGTTTGCGTGACGACCAAACCACGCATGCATTTCATTTTTCGACGCGTTCCCGTAGGGGTCGAGTCGAATGCGTGACTGTTTATCATATTAATCGAAGGAAAACTTGTACCTATAAACCAGGGCGATGGTTTTCCCCTCCTCGAAAACCGTCGTCGTACGAACTGGGCCTTCGGGAGGCTCGTCGGTTAGCGTAGGAGAGCGGAACGTTTCCCCCTTCCCCTCGTCGTTTTTCGACGCGACGACGTAAACTCTCGTCGTGCTCGGAACGATCGTCTCGCGGTTGCGACGATCGTTCTCGTTCGGATATTGCTCTTCGTTTCCCGCCACTTAAAAGAATAAAAATGTGAAAAAAAAAAATACAAATACTTTTTCTGTCTTCTTATTTTTTAGTCTGATGTTAGATATGGTCCAAAATGAATGTAGTCTTTGTTTTCACAACAAAATTTAACAGTCGTATCGTAAATCGTGAACACCGATAGCGTAATTTGTTTTTGTTGGCCGCAAGAATCTCTGTACGATCGACGCGTCNGGAGCAAAAGAACGCGTCTCGTTTTGTCGTCTTCGAACTCGTTTCGATGCCCTAATTCTAAGTAAGACCCGTTCATTATTTTGATGTGGTAAGAAGATTATTTAATGTACACGCTGTTTAATTTATGCAGCATCATCAATTTGAGTGAAGCATTTAAGTGNCCTCATCATTTTCAGTTCTGTATTTAAAAGGAAAGGTACGTTGTCATTGTTCAATTGTCAAAGATGCATCTTTTCTGTCAGAATTAGAATTTTTTCTTTTCAATTCTCGTTTTATTAATCCTGAACCACTTTTGACCCAAATTGATCAAAGGTTTCTTGATCTACTGAAAATGTTTTGTGAAAAAGTCAAACAGAGTGCTAAATCTTCAAAACACTTTTCTTATTATATACAGGGTGTTTCAGAATAAGTGTTACAAACGTTAGGAGGACGTTGGACACATCTACATCATACCCTGCAATCAACCGGTAAGGTACTTGGCAGGGGGTGCACGAGGCACCACAAGTTATTATTCACGTCCTAAACGGTTCCAGTCTCGAATCGACCTCGGAAAGAATGACCAAAAATANGCATTAGATGTACAGCTGATTTCCGTTAGCTTATCTTCACGATCAGAAGCGCCTACCAATATATGTTGCAGGTTTTAAAAGCAGTGTGCCGATATGTATTGTGTAGCCAAAAGTCTGTGTTTTGGGGCTGCTTCATTGGTAATTACAGAAGCCNATGTACTGTTTTGTTTTACAAAACGTCAGTAGTTTAAACTTTGCAATAGAAGAATTAGTGCGATTTAACTTTTTGAATAGAAAAATTGGGTACTTTATAAAGTTTTTCAAAAGAAAAATCAGCTTTTAACTTTTTCAGAAGGAAAACCGGTAGGTTGCAATTTCTTTTAGTAGAAATGTCAGCATCATGAATAAATCAGTACTTAGTGTTGATGATTTCAACAGCAAAAATGATTTGTTCATGGTTTTGTAATTTTTATACCTTATAGGAAGTTTATATTTTACCAATAGTAGAAACCTGATTATCCAAAATAGAGGATGTGGACACAATTTGGGATAATCCGAAAATTCGATTTTCAATGTAAAAGTGCAAAGAAACGACAACTTTTATCCCAAAACACTTTTAATTACTAGTGGAAAATGTACATCATTTACAAGTATTACATTATTAACAGCACGTTTATAATAAAAATATAGAATAAAAAAAAATTGTCAGCCCAATTATGTTAGCCCAGGTTTCGGTTAACGAAGTTCGGATAACCGGGACTGTCGTNGAGGCTATGACGATACGAAACGTAATCGGCAAGTTTTACGACTTCCGTTTGTGCGCCGTAGTCCAAAATATCTTTCGTTGTCATCAATTCAAAACTTGTACTTAAATAGCTGCATAAGCTATCGAAGAACGAATTTCATGTTGCCAACTCGAGCAGTCAAGATCAGAATTTGCCTGGCCAAGATGTTTAAGGTGTCCTCATGAGGAGAGGGTACACAGGTCCTGTGATCAATCCTCACTGATGGTAATAAATGTTCTCAGTAAATTTATACATCTTTTATTCATGTAATTGTCTTTGAACAAAAGTTCAATTTCAGTACAACATTAACTGTGTAGACTCAAAAATCTTTTTCTATATTTTCCAGTGTGAAGCAGGTTATCATATTGGTACACCCTAATCTCTAATGTGCAAAACTAAATGTAGGTTAATTCCGTGATAAGGGTGACTCATCTGTTTGTGTAAGGTTAGTTTGGTAATTCCTGTTGGGTACATTCTATAATATGTGTGCTGAATTATATAATCCTAAGCTTCTAAAGTAAAATCATTCTCGAAAACATGGGCCTTGTGTGTTTGAAGGTACTCGCTGTAGCCTGGCTGTTCAGGAATATCTGAAAAGAGAAATGACAATAATAAAAAGTGAGAGTGAGAATAACAACTAGAGTCAGGCAGCTCAATGTTTACGAACGTTAGAATTATGAACATTGACTATAAATAAAGGATGTCAACAGTTTCTACCAATACATAGAGTTGCTTATACAGGGTGGTAAGTAATTTCTTTTACAAACTTCTATGGCATGTAGAAGAGAAAAAGATAAATAGACTGTAATTAGATACCCACGTGTGTCCTTTTACAGGTGTCTGGAGTGGGTGGCATGGTAGGTTACCTTCAGTAAATGCTCCCGCGTACTTCGTTGCACAAATTGTACCGATGTAGCACATTTTGGTATGAAACTTCAAAACAAAAATGGCCAAAACTCAAAATGTGAGTGGATTTGCATAGAAATATGTATATAAGGGTTTTTGAGGGCACTGAATTCGAATATAATGAACATTCAAAATGGTGGACAGACTATTCAAAAAGGAACGGATTTGCATAGAAATATGTATACAAGGGGTTTAGCGGTCGCTGAATTTGAATATCGTAATGAAAATTCAAAATGGCAGACCGACTATTAAAAAAAAGAAACAGGTTAGCGGGAAAACTTGATTTCAAAGAGTTGTCGGGGTTGCTGACTTTGAATTAGTAAATGCAATGTTCAAAACTTTGCTTCGAAATAATGACGTTTTTTATTTAACAAAATGAATAAAAGTCAAAATCATCACCACATGCTTCACTTTCAACCGATTCGATATCGGTATCCACATTACTATTAACAGTAGCAGACGTAGGAAGTAAAAGATTTAAAACTTCGGGTGGCAACGGTTTGCCGTCAACAGATTTGTTATCTTGCGTACTGGAAATAAAGAGATAAAAGACATCCCTCATAGTCTTCTCACAAGTGTATTGAGAAAAGTTTTCGTGGTAACGTCTAATGTCTTTGTTTCGGGCTTGTTGTGCATCTTCGAATAATCGCCCAATTGGCAGGCCTACAATGCTTAGATCTGCTCTGCACTGTTGCAGTAACATGGCGATAAAACAAAAACGTGCAGATATGTGCAGCTGATTCTTTGATATTTTGATTAAGGACATTCTATTAAATCGGGTAAACTTTTTTTATAGCGGTACTACGTAGAGCAAAAAACGTAACCAACAATGTTCACGAATGCTGTTACACGTTAGAGGTTAGAATGCACACGTGTTAAACATGAATACATAAGAAACAAAACTTTAAAAATATGTTTGACTTACCTTCAGAAGTGTATTCCATTTGGAATTACAAAAAATCCACACAAGATTAACAAGAAACAATTTTTTTACGCAACGAGTATCGTCGACAAAAACCAATAAAACCGAGTTATCCGACTAACGTCAACTCGACGAGCGAGTACAAGACAGAAATATGGTTAGAATTTCTTTGTCACGCTGGAGTAGTGTGCACCAATGCCATCTGTACAAGATTTGATGGAACTAAACTCTGAACATGCACTTTAATTTTGTTCATTTTGGCCAGGTTTTTGGGTGCTTTGTACAACTGTGTGACGTGGCACATTTTGGTATACCCTGTCGATGACGTGGTTTGGATTTCGTGAGCTTCCGCCACAATTCGAGCAACCAGATCGGTGTGAATGTGTGGGCAGGTGTTATTAAAAGACATTTGATTGGGCCATACCTTCTTCCGACNCGGGTCACTGGTGATATTTACCTGACTTTCTGACAAGAAACATTGCCAGAGTTGCTGCAAGATGTTCCGTTGAATATTCGCCGACAGATGTGAATGCAGCATGATGGAGAACCACCGCATTTCACACGATCAGTACGGGACCATCTGAACAACGAATATCGGGAACGATAGATAGGTCGCGGTGGCCCAATCCCTTGGCCCCTGAGGTCCCTCCGATTTAACGCCACTCTGGACTTTTTTCTCTGGGATCGTCTCCAGTGTTGTTTACGAGACACCTTTGGACTCTGACGAAGATCTGGTTTTCTCGAATTTTGGCCGCAGCTCACAAAATCCAAACCATTCCTGGCATTTCTGACAAGGTGTACCAAAATGGGCTACGGTGGTTCAATTTGTGCAACGAAGTGTGTGGGCGACACTTTGAGAATCTACTCTAGGTAACCTTCCGTGCTATGCACTCCAGACACCTGTAGCAGGACATTTGCTATTGCATCGCTAGTGTAACGTGCGGCCCTTAGAAAATTAACGTACTCTGTACTCGACATCTTAGAAGTGCACAAAATACTCGATTTGCTGACTTTCCTTTCATTAAAATGACTAGTATTGTGGATATGGTGTCAGATGTGGAAAGAGCACCATTTTGAAGTGTAAACAACAGTTGCAGAGTAAAGACGAGTTTTAGTCTAAAACAGCAAACGTGGCCGTTGCATGTCTTTCCATGGTAATCATTATTGTTCAAGAAACTGCAATTTCTAATAATAATCGTTTGGTATTACTTAAAATTTTGAGTCACTTTTCAGACAACATAGATTGTGTGACGAAAGACCGTTATTAGTGATTACACGAAACCCAACATTTTGCGTTCAGTTACTACGTTTTTGCATAGCCAGCTGTTCGTCAGTCGGCCAGCGCTCTCTCTCATGCCAGAAGTTGGAAGGCTGACGGTTACAAATGCCTTTGTGACTGTCCATTAACCTAAATACGCATTGTTCCCGACCTCGTTTTTTGAAACGGCACAATCTCCAACAGCGATTCGCTCTCTCTATTACGCATTACTCTGTCCTCTGACTTTCCTGGCATGACCATGTTTCTGCTATAGCCAAAGCTGCTTCTAAAATGTTAGGATTCATTTTCTGATGCAGAAAATACTTCAACGCTGAACAACTCTTTATAATTAAATTGAAATTTCATTCTCAGATAATTATTTAATGAAAGATGTTTCAATTTTTACTGAGAACATTTGTCTCCCTCAGTGGGGATCGAACCCAGGACCTGTGGAACCTACTCTCCAGCTCATGCTAGCGATCTTATCACGCATTACATCTCTCAGCTGGAGAGTAGGTTCCACAGGTCCTGGGTTCGATCCCCACTGAGGGAGACAAATGTTCTCAGTAAAAATTGAAACATCTTTCATTAAACTCTTTATAATGCCCAATTTAGCCCTATTTTGGAATATTGTTCATGCATATGGGGTGGTGGTGCCCCTAAAACCCATCTCATTCTTCTCGACTCAATTCAAAGGCGAGCTTTTCGTTTGATCGATGAAAAGTCTCTTGCCGGTTCTTTACACCCTGTGTCGCATCGTTGTGCAGTATCTGACCTTTGTTTGTTTTAGTGTTATTTTCATGGTCACTGCTCTACCGAGCTCGCATCTTTAATTCCTCCTGTTGCCGCCTATGTTCGTACCACTAGGCATAGTGCCTCGTGTTACACGGTCATGCTTTTTACCCACAGAACGGCCTATTACAACTCTACTTTTTTCCCTCGAGTTTCCAAACTCTGGAACACACTATCATCAACTGTTTTCTTCCCTGATACATACAATCTTCAAACCTTCAAAACTAAGGTTCATAAATACTTGCTTTCTTCGTAGTTCTATGTTTACTTTTGGCACTCACGGTGCTTTTGCATTACAGGTTACATCCTTTCGTGAGTTGCTTATAAAAAATAGTTTGGTTACATGACGGCTTAAAATATGTCCCCAGTTAAACGAGTACTACAGTTGGATTATTTTAAATTTTGCCACATTTTCTGTTTTCGATCGAGATGTTTGCAGCTCAAGCAGGCTTCGCGGTAGTCAAGATATCAACNGATAAAAAAACACACAAATATTTCGACGATACCACACAGAATGTTAAGGTGTTTCACACTTAAAATAAAAGCAAATTCCATTTTTCATGCATGCATCTCATTGTTAACAAACGTTTATAAATAAGCTCTTCCTTGTACTTTGAAAGAGCTGAGCGGTCATTGTGACATCTGTAAGACAAAAGTATAAGTTAGGTTATTTTAAATTTAACGTCTAACAACTGTACTAATCTTCAGTCAACTTTAATATGCTTTCATGCAAAAGCGCCTTACACCGCTTTGTATTTAGTTATCATCGAACCAAGGCTTTTGTGTAAGGCAATATTATTAAATTGAGTGTATTGAAAATATGTACGACGTTTTATACGTACCAAGATGCTTCCATAGAAACCCGAGCAGGAGTCTGTTGTTAAGAGCCATGACAACGTGTGGCTCTAGTTTCGAACTCGCTCCAGCCCACTGTCGAATCCAACCGCTCACGATAAAAGGCGTGTCCGCTTGATTCTGATGCACCGAGCCCCTACGATTGATAAGATTTAGTATATGAATTAATCACCATGACCATCTGTCTATACACTTGCATTTAATTTATTTGTTAAAAATATTTATAATAACAATCGAGAAGACTGACCGATTTTTTGTGTTAAGCAACTCGTGAAAGGGTAATGCAAAAGCACNGTGAGTGCCAAAAGTGAAAAAGCTTAACCGTGTAAGGATGACACGAGACACTTTGCCTAGTGGTACGAACGTAGGTGGCAACAGGAGGTATTAAAGATGCGAGCAGTGATCATGAAAATAATGGTAAAACAGAAAGAGGTCAGAGACTGCACGACTGTGAGAGAGGGTGTAAAGAAACAGCGAGGGGTCATTGATGAAACGAAAAGCTTGCCTTTGCATTGAGATGGGGTTTTAGGGGCACCACGCAATATTTATGCTAACTTGGGCCTTGTAAAGAGTTAAGAGTTGCTAAGCAGTGAAGTATTTCGTGGATCGGAAAATAAATTCAAAGTTCCTTGAATCAGCTTTGGCTATAGCAGATACATGGTCATGCCAGGAAAGATTAGAGGAGAGAGTAATGCCTAATATAGAGAGTGAATTGCAGTTTGATAAAATGAGGTCAGGAACATTCTTGGCTTATTGGGAGGTCTTTGTCCTGAGCATAAAGGATTATTCTGCAGGTGTGCGTCTGTAACACTCCTCAGTAAGGTTTGAAGTCCTCTAGATGAGATGTTTCAAGTGGAGTCTCATCAATAAGTCCGAAGGTGTTGGAAAAGTAGGACCATAAATTTTAATAATATTACTTATAATAAAAAAAAGGAAGTGAAAATGCTGTGGGAAGTCCTCGGTTCCCAAAGGAACCTTGCTTTGGATCAATCAAGACGAGTATGGATGGGAACGACTTCTCTAGCCACTGGCTACATCAGCCTGTGTATAACCTCTTTGGATCGAGCCCCGTCTGGGCGAGGAAATTTTCTCAGTGAAACTAAACCAGCGTTAATACATAGAATTGTCTGAGAACTAAATTTCATATACTCTTTGCATAGTAATAACTAAAGTTTCAACAGCGAATATCAACCAGCTTTTTTTGTGTGTGAAAGTAGATGCAAAATAAGGAAGTACGTGTATTGGTGTATGATTTAATTTGCCCTATTTTCAGATATACAACATGGCTCCCCAAAATTCAAGGAGTCTGTAGCGTAGCATATAACCAATGAAGTAAGCAACAGTGTTATGAGCAGCGGCGACTCGTGCTTGCGCTTTGGTGCAGCCCAACGAGGTTGTCACATCAAATTTGTGTAACCATGACAACTTCAGGTATGCTTGTATTACTTGTAATGTAAAAAAAATACAAGTTCATTGGTTATAGACATTATACATTACTTGCCAAATCGGGCAACCGTGTTGGGCAGCACCAACGCGCAAGCACGAGCCGCCACTGGTTGTGAGCAGCATGGCAGGTGACTGAGTAGACTGTTTGACTGATACGCCGTAGACCTGTGTTTGATCCTGTTGTTACCCCCTTTTTTTTTAAATAAAACCACGCATTTTGAAGAGCAAATAATGAATTTCTTTATTAATGTAAATAATCTTTATGAAAACAATTAATATTTGTTTAAAAATCATTCATACTTGAAAATGTAATTATTCATTGAATAAATCGAAGAAACTGGAATTGTGTTTTAGCAAGAACAAAGGGGAGAATTTCGTCCTTCCCCTTTCACCTCTAGTTCCGTGGAACACCACCAGGTTGTGACATGTTCAACGCAGTGTGAAGTATACAGGTTACAGCCAGCTTTGTTGCTGTGGTGAGAAGTTTGTGAAGAAAACGTTTAAAAAGCGTTGGTGCTACAATTACTTTGATTTATTCAATTTTCATGTATGCATGATTTTTATACAAATATTGTTTTCATAAACGTGCATTTTTTATAGAGTATTTATATTAACCCCTTCCCTGCGTATTTTTGCAAATACAACACTTTGTTTACACCACTTAGCACGTGCGTTACTGGAAACTTACAAGTGAAGCAGCTCCTGCCATCTAGCGGCAACACGGGGAACTCCTTGCACAAACTAAAAGATGAGTCGCAGAGGCATTGAAAACAGAGTTGGACGTGGACGTCACGTCAAAATCAGGGAAGGGGTTAATAAGGAAAATCGTTAGTTGCACTTCAAAACACATGGCTTTACTGTAGAAAAAAATGGGATAACAACGTTATTGAACCTGGGTCTACGGCGTGTCTACTCGCTCATCATGCCGCTTACGACAGTGTTGCTTACTTCATGGGTTAGACGGTACTCTACAGACTCCTTGAATATTTGGGAGCCTGATTTTTCCGAAAATAGGGCACGTTAGATGAAACGCAAAGATGTGTACTTTGGCTCAACTTTCACCCAAAAAAAAGCTGATTGAAATCGGGTACCCCTCACTTTTAAGGTCACTTGTCAGTAGTTTATACTTGCCTTATTTTGTAGAGTTTCCTTTCTTCTGCACACTTTTTTTCCACAAATACTTGCATAGCCTTCAGACTTTCCTCGATCTGGATTTCGCACATGTTGATAAATAAGAAGGGCGTACAAAATTGGTCTATTAGACCATAAAACTCGTGTCGAAGAGGTAAAAGCCAAGCGTCCAGACCTACGCCAACCCTTCAAAAGAAGAAAAGAGATGGAAATAATACACAAGGAACACAAATTATCCTGGTCTGCACCAAATTGTATTAAAGTTGCCCTAAATTGTGAGACATGTGGCCAAAGCTAGAATTTGAAATTATCTGTCAATTGTTATAAACTATGCATTAAAATTGTCTACATATTACACTCAACACTGTTTACCTTACACCGGCAATTTAGTTTTACTCTGGGGATTATGATATTAACGACAAAAAATTGAGGATATCAGCGTGACAAACACTACGTCAAACTTAAGGTGGGGAAGATTTGGCTTCCGAAATATTGCTGTTCACCCCCAGCTGACTGCTAAGGCCGGATAACGGGTTCTAATCAAGGATTATCCTAAGCCCAAAGGCAAAGATCACATTCTCTACAGTCAGTTATTCGTCCTACTTTCGTTTAGTGGCGCTATCGCGGGGTCTGAGTAGCGAACGTAATGACTAATGAACAATCTACTAAAGCCTGGATCACAATCAACGGAAGACTGTCCGAGCACGAATGCGAACGTGTTGGCAGCCAATCAGGTATCGACTTTTGGCGGCCATCTTGTGGTTCGCATTCTGCTGCGAATGTTTCGCATCGAGTAGGATTTATTTCAACTTGTGCGAACACGAACCGGATGCGAATGTGCGAACCTACAGCGCGGTAAACGGAAAGGAGAAGAAGAAAGCAGAAAAACAAAATCAAAGCAATAACCGCATTGAGTATTAGCTACATTGCAGTCGCTTTTAGACCTTCATTTGTTTACTTGTATTCGCAGGACAGTTTGCTTCAGCGGTTCGCATTCGTGTTTGGGCCGTCTTCCGTTGATTGTGAACCACGCTTAACACGTAGCATGCCTAGCTATTGCTATTGGATTATGGTCCCATGGTTATGACAACTCAGGTCTAATGGAGACCCCCATCTGCATCGTAATGACGCTTCAGGATAATTGAATTTGGCCACTCGACACATAGCCAGAGGTTGGTTCTTTTACATCTAACACACTTATCGATGGGATTCCACTTTTAACGTGACTCCCGGAACACGCCTACGATCATACCTTATTGTGGAGTGCTTCACAGGAAGACGCTTAGGATAGCCCTTTTTTTTTGCCCAGGGCTGGGAGCCGGCCCTGGGGTTTGAACCCGGGATCTCTTGATCAGGAGGCGAGCACTCTAACCACTAGGCCAACCTGTCGATGTTTGACTAGAAAACAACTGAGAAATGTTAAGTATACGTCACGTGACATATGATGGCTCTAGTGTCGCCACACCGGAGTTGGACGTACTTATGTGGAATGACTGAGACAATAATATAATACCAGAGACAGACCAGCTGGTTTCAACGGTCTTGGGTTTGACTGCCGCCAGAGGTAATATACTTTAACAGTAAACAAAAAAAAAGAGTTTTGGATAATGCTAACAGATTTAAAATATACCCCATTCATAGAAAATTATCATTGCAGAAGAAAGTGAGTGTGCTCTGTGCTGCCATCTTAGGAGCTGATCACAAACTGAAGCAGGTGAGTGAACAAACGACCATCAATGTTCAGCTCCGTATATAATTAATACTGTCGTTGTTTACCAGTAATTCTCATAGCCTTACCTGTAGTCTGCAAACTCTTGATGGTTATTTGTTTCTTTTGGCGAGTCCTATGGCTTTGATCATATTCATGATTCTCCTCCTTGACTTGTTTTGCTTTCTACAGCTACTGGTCTTTGTTTGTCCTGTTTATCACCTTCAAACAACGCAAAGAGCTGCTAAACACAGTCTCTTTGAGAAGCAAAGTCAAGAAGAAAGATAAAGACTTATGGAGAGACATATACAACAAGTTTTAAAATTACCTATATCTCCGTTAGCATTCTATAAACCTCTCCACACAGATCAACTTTTTATCGTGTGCGATTTCAACTTACTTGAACCTTGTCTCTGAAGCTAAAGTGAGCCATACAGTGCTCCCTCCAAAGGAATGACCAACAGCAGCCATTTTATCCAAATTGAGCTGTCCCTAAAAAAAATATATCCATCACTTTCAAATATACGTTAAACAGGGTGAGTGAGGCAATACCTCTGACCACCTGAAATATTTTGAAAACTATTTTGGGTTAGACAAAAATTGATCTGTATACTTAGGAATTCAACACACTGTCAACGGTGCATTTCTAGGTGAAGGCACTTAGATGATTTCAAGGTCACCGACAATTTTTTTTAAA
The DNA here is from genome assembly GCA_003456935.1 of Machilis hrabei. Lineage (NCBI taxonomy): Eukaryota > Metazoa > Arthropoda > Insecta > Archaeognatha > Machilidae > Machilis > Machilis hrabei. The sequence continues at coordinate 27,221 of KZ875022.1, forward strand.
TTGCATGACCTGCATTTTTTCACATTATGATTGTGGTTCTTGAGAAGAATACAAACATACCCTGTTTGTCAATTTTGTTGACTTTACAAAAGGTTTCATAGTTAGTAGAATGGTTTTGTGGCCAGCGTGTTCACCAGATTTAATGCCTTTAGATTTCTTGTTATTGGGAACTTTAAAGGATAATGTTTACAAGGAAGTTCCAACCATCATCGAAAATATGTAACATCACATTCCGAAACTCATAAAGGTGGCTCAAGAAACAAATATAATATCACAAAACTGTATTGAAGCTGAAGGACATCTCTAATTAAACGCACCATCTTTCTTGTAAATCTCTGATGTAGGTGCATTTCCATTCACGTTCAGCATTTAGAGTTATTGCTCAGCTGGTATTTATTGCTCATTATGTTTTTATTATGAGAAGTAAAGTAGATAAAATTGATATAGAGCATATATTTATATTTTTCCTGAAAGCCACAATCACTGTGTCAAAAAAATGCAAGGCTAATATGGTACAAAGTGAGTGAAGCCATTTTGACATTATTTGAATAGAACTGAAAATAATTCAGACTCAGCATTGCTGAGCTCCGAAACTAGGTAGAATTGTCTCGAGTGTAATCAGAAAAATGTACTTATTTCGTTCTGGTTAAAGTAGGGTGAAATCGGCTAAACAAGCCGTACAGAACATACCTTGTACCATATAACAGTTATAATTAAATCGCTAAAATCAAGACTATATATATATATAGGAAATTGATTACTAACCGTGTTTTCACAGTAATAATCTCTACAATTACTCTGCTAGAATATTATTTTACCTAAAAATACAATTTTTAAGTTTACATGGCTAGCAGTCATACCATATGCGGTTTGCGATTATGTCAGGCATAGAATCAACACTTACGGCTTTCTGAATGCACCGCCTTCTAGATCCTAGCTAGCGCTCTCCTTAGCTGCCTGTTCAGTTGGGCCGTTTAGTGCGAGAAGAGGTATCCCCGAAAGCATGTGATCGATTTCAACAATACAAAAGGGTTTTGGTGGCGTTATCTAGTGAGAAAAATAGCAAATACGCGCCCCTGCCGCTTTAACATGTAAAAAATTGTAAATCGTGTCAACAGGACAGGCAGCTAATTAGCGTGCCAGTGAGGATCTAGAAGGCGGTGTCTGAATGTAACTTCATTGGTTATTGTAGTTCCAAATTCCCCTATGCAGGGTAAATAGTGATCATATAGGTTACAACTCTGAAGTTTATAGCTGAGATATGTATAAGAAATAAAAAGCCAATTTAAACATTTAGAACGGTTACAGAGTTGTGTCTGGATGCAGTAGGCTACTTCATGCGCAAACTTGCTTGAACTTGCATTGTTTTAAAGTTGCTTGATGATCGTAACTTTTCATAGTTTTTTATTACAGTGTGCAAGGTATTGTTTACCTTACACGGCGTCATAAGTACCTCCACATTTTTCCGTGCAGTCATGGGGGTTCAGAATTCCAAAACATTAATTACCACCCAAGTATTTGAACTTAAAAGGGTGCACATATTTACAATCACAACATTTCATTGCTGTGCGTCTTTTAAAACTGGTAGAAGAAAGAGAGAATTCTCAAACTAATATTAAACAATCCTGTCAATAAATCTATGTACTAAACGGAAACTGTGAGTGTCTATTAAACTATATTAAAATGTATTGTATTAATGTAAACCATATCCTACAATAATCATCTAAAGAGTATTACTAGAGAACATTTTATGAAGTAAAATCAACAGGTCAACACTTAAAGTTATTATAGTTATTCCTGGGTCAATAATATTAAAATTAAATTTTTAAGTGGGACCATATGGTCCCCTAGTTATATAAACACATGGGGATAATATAGCAAAACGCTGGCGTAAGATGTCAGTACTGAATATTGCAACCGGAAGTGTGGTTACGTGTAGTATACATTCTTAGTCAAGACCTTTATATTACCGTACGTGTCATATTTGCGGAATTGGAAACTACTGCCTCCAAGTACTTTTGTCCCCGAATGTACATAAAGACCCAGTTTAACGACGACGATTTTTAGTGCGGGAGAATACCAACTCTACAGGATGTCTTCTCTTACGGTACATTGCTGCATAATTCCTTGTAGCCAAACCAGCATTCCTGCTTGCTTGAAAATATTCATACAGCATATCGATACATCCTCCCGCTGGATAAGACATGTTATAAGCTAGAACAGATACTGTAACAACAAACTCGCACAAGAATACACTTTATTTCGCACTATCCTTCACTTCGAGTATGCGACAGTTTAGAGACAACGTGCGATTTTTTACACACCATCGTTATGCAAATTCTGACAACTGTTTCTGTCACATGATTCAGTCGTGTCTTCTTTATCACTAGATTTTCATTTAACGAAATAATTGATTTGAAGGGCATTACACTAGCCACCCGNTAACTTTAAAGAAACGTTATTAACCCCTTCCCTGATTTTAACGTGACATCCACGTCCAACTCTGTTTTCAATGCATTTGAATGTCTCTGAGACTCATCTTTTAGTTTGTGCAAGGAGTTGCCGCTAGATGGCACGAGCTGCTTCACTTGTAATTTTCCAGGAAAGCACGTTCTGGTGGTGTAAACAACGTGTTGTATTTGTAAAAATATGCATTTTTTTACATTTTCGAAAAAAAAATTATCAGGGAAGGTGTTAAATCAGTGACGTCGTAAAATCGAGGGAAGAATATTAATAACTAATAAAAACCATTCTTTATCATGAAAATTAAAAGTAAAACAATGAATTACTTTTATCTAGAGGCAGCTAGATGTCCAATAAATAAAGTTTCACCAGTCCTATGTTTATTACCACGTTTTTATTAAGTCACTTTCTTGTTTGTTTGTCTGTCGTAGTGGGTGGTATCTTGCAACTCAAATTTCGAGCACTTCCCGATTAACTATCCGACTGAAACTTTCAGGGTAGCTCACATCTCGATGACAATGCATTCTAAATCCATTTATTAGCATGCAATGCTGACCTAACCTAAAAAAAAAACATAGGGGCAAGTGGGGTAAGTGGATACAAAAAAAAAACAAGTTTNAACTTTGAGTGCCTGGTACACCTCTTTGGTTATGTTATGAGTTTTGNTATTTGGCATGTAAGTAGCCCTTTCAGTTGCACGAATGTAATTTACAAAATAGCATACACTAAAATAAAAAAAATCCCTCTGCAGATGTATCCGCTTACCCCACGAGTTGGGGGAAATGTAGACACACCCTCTCCTGTTTACAGTGTTAGATGAAATATTATTTGGAGTACATGGATACAAAGAGCATGCTTTTATCTTCTGAAGCAATTTGTCCCACTTTTCTAACTTAAATAGGAAAAAAGTTCCATTCTTCAGAAGTTACATCTAAGTTAAAATCTCTAAAAATGCAAGTTTTAAAAACATGAAAAACTTAATACAAAAAGCTCAATCCACCCACTAGGGGCCTTAAATGATTCAGGGTGTAATAATTTGAAGCTGTGATTATGATAGTAATTGAAAGTTAGTTTCAAAATACAATTTTATTAGGCCTAGGCCTATTTTAATTACAATGTAACTTATAAGTTTTCACAAATGAGTTAATACACTGACAGAATTANATCTAATTGAAATAAATGGACAAAACAAGGAAAGCTAATACTCAATGTGGGTATGATTAATGATACAAACATTTCAAATCTACAGAATATGGGAAAGAACACTAAGAGAAATTTACATTGTTGCTAAATCACATGTTCAGTGCTACCTACTTAAAAAAATATTTAAGGAATACAATATTGAACCTAAAGAATAGACTAAACTAACATAGTTGTGCAACTCTTAAGGAAAGAAAAAGAAATAGAACTTTACTTTTGACAGGTTTAAAAAACATGAGCTTATAGCCTACACCCTAAAACACTTCAGCGTCACTTAAGAGTCAGACTTTTTGTAAACCATCCATAGCTTCTGGAGCTCATTTGGACTTGGTTTTATTGAAAATGGAATTGTTCCCGTCACTTCTAAAGGGCCATAAAAAATGTCCTCCTTGTCGAATTCGTCAACATCAGGTCTTTGTGGCCACCTAAATAAATCATCTGATATTCTTTCAAGAAATTTCACCACAATCCTTTCCCCTTTAAACAAAGTTATTTTCCCAATGTACCGTACCACCTTCTACCAAAGTCCACTGCATACTACTGTTCAACTTCAAGGGCTGGTTCTGTAGACTGCATTTGAATTTCCCCATTAGGCACATCTTTTTTTTTTAAATCTTGTACCCTCTGGTTCTCGATCCTTTGGGGGTCCCCGTTTTGTGATTGATTTTGGTTTTGGGTCGTCAACATCTTCTTCATTCTCAGTCGGGCATAGGCTGACATCATCATTTGAACCTACTTTTGTGTCTCCATTTACCCCAGATTTAAGTCTCCACTTACCCCACTTTTTCAAAAAGTGGGGTAAATGTACACATGTCAATTGTAGAAAAAAGAGTAAATCTAAAAAAAAATATTTTATGTTCTTGTGTATTAAAACAACTAAGAAGTAACAACTGCCAATAAAACATTTGAGAAATTTACAACACACAGAGGAAAAAAATTAGCTTTGAATGACCACCTTACGAAAAGTAAAATAAGTTTTTTTT
>KZ875023.1:3416-16530 GCA_003456935.1 Machilis hrabei
TTCGGTTCGGTTCGACAGACGAACCTTCGACCCACCACTAGTAATTTCGCAACGACTAACAACGATTATTTTTCTCATCTTTTAAGAATTCAAGAAGGATTTCTCGGGTTAAGGGGCTAGTCATATCAGAATTTAAATTAAATGACATTTCGGTTCTATTTATTTTAAAATTTTTTCACAGGCTATAAAAATTGAAAAAATATTAAAAAAATTAAGAAGCTTAAAAAGGCTATTAAAATAAAAAAAAAATAAAAAAAAAGTTTACCACTTTTTAAGCTTTGTATGTTTTGGTTTTTTACGCTCGTGAAAAGTATTTAATTTTTGTTGTTGTTGTATTTTTAAAATATTGTTTAGCCTATAANTTTTTTTAAATAAACAGAACAGAAGTGTCGGTGAGATTAAATTATGAATAGTATCTTCATCAGAGAATCCCTACTTGAATGCTTATTTTTAATCATTTAGATGATAGGACATTCATAAACACTGATGTGAAGTCATTCGCAACACCCAGCCTTATGTGGGGATCAAACACTTGACTGTTAATACGAGAGTTAACTGATTAGCGAACTGCTCCACCGTGATCGGCTATATTTGAAGTAAAATGTTAAACATTGACTGTAGAGATTTCTCAAATGTTCGACATGAATTGGCAAATAAGAGCCAGATATTCTAAGATTGATTCTGGGCGAGTTGAAAATTAAGTGACTATGCTGATGCTTTTGAAACATAGTGGGAAGGCATTAAGTTAAACTATATTTATATGAAATTTAGTTCTCAGACAATTCTATGTATTAACGCTGGTTTAGTTTCACTGAGAAAATTTCCTCGCCCAGACGGGGCTCGAACCCAGGACCTATGGAACCACCTGCTGGCAGCAACTTAGATAGCGGTAGTCGAGGTCAGAATTTTTGTCTGGCTGAGACGGCCGAGTGAAAAAAAAAAGTGTTCCATCGCTAGCGTGGGCTAGAGTTGGTTCCATAGGTCCTGGGTTCGAGCCCCGTCTGGGCGAGGAAATTTTCTCAGTGAAACTAAACCAGCGTTAATACTTAAAATATATTGTTAAAGAAAAACTAAATCTGAATAAACTTAAAATCCATCAGTTTTTCAAATGATATAGTCAGCTTCTTGTAGTAATAGTTTGTTTTAAAATAACATTAAACCCTGTGTGATAACATTGTTTAGAATAAAATCTCCTTGAAAAACATTAAAACAATCCCCCTTTAAAAACTCAGTTTTTAAATATAAACTAAGGATTCGTAATTAACTTCAATTTGTCATAATTTTTTAGTCTTTTAAGCTATATTACGTGGGGAATAAAAAATGGTATATTCATTTATAACCACTGTTATAATAATAAACACTGAATCTAATTATGAACACATTCGTTTACCATGAACATATTTCTGTGAAGGAAAACATAATGAATTAATTCAGTGTCAGAATTTACACTTACAAAACGCACGGAATTTGAACTGAAAATGTCCAATGAAATAATTATGTCGAAAGCTTACTTTTTGGGTAATGGTCATACAAAGTTGGAGAAACTGTCGTGATAACCGGAGTCATTTGCTCACGTTTCTCGGTAACAGTATTTTCTTCCATAAAGTAAACGTAACATATGTTTACTTTATTTGGTATGTGACAATTTTATAAAAACTTACACATGGTAAGTATTTGGGAAGACTGACAGACTAGTCTTTCAAACGACTAAAGCACTTATCGCAAGAATCAAAGTCTGCATTTAAAATCTTGAACAATCATTGAAATTATTAATGAGTACGAGTTGTAGGCTATGTCCAATACAGGTTAGTTTAAGGCAAAATAATTTAACAACAAACTTAATTTACTTAACGATAAGAACCGAACTGTAGAAGGACTGTCGACATATATTTTTATACTGCCTTAAAGTATGTATCATAAAAAAGTTGACGTGATAGTTTTTTCATAATTCAGCAAGAAGTATATTTGATATGCCCATAAACAGATAACTTCATTTGCTCTAATTATATTAAAAATAAGAAGAAAACATTATATATTCACTTCTTGAAGTAGTTCGAAATATTGTCTACGGATGACTCAATTGTTCATGCACATTGTCTACTGGCTACAATCAAAATATATTACACAGAGTTTTGAGACTTTTAACCTATCGTGCCTCAGAAGTTCTTTTTTCCCCCTACGAAGGCCAAGGTTAGGCTTTAAAAAGTCGCCGAACAAGTCAGTGTGTAAGGAGTGAAAACTTCTGATCCTTAACGTGACTATTTTCACACCTCACGACTCTTTTAACTCTAAGACTGACCTTCACCGGAGAATACAAAACTTATGTAGGATAGTACATTAAATATCTCAAAACTCTGTACACAGTTCTCGATTTAAAATTTTTTGCGGAGCAATTAAATGGAGGTTTACTGGTTCCCTAGCGAGATTACTTTTATTTTGCTTCTGCAGTTTTTGGCATGAAAATCCTATTCCATAGATATTATTTTTAACCCAAATTGTTTACTGGGTCCTAAACATAATGCTAGTGTTTAAGTACCATTTTACTTGTATACAGATTGCACGTACCATTATTACACGTAGATTAGCTCGCACGATAATTTTAACGTAAGTTCTATTAATTTTAATTAAATTATTTGTATTTTACAGCCAAGATTAGCGTAGAATTGTATTCTACATTCTTTATTATTAACGTTTTTGTATTTGGGGGTTACATCTGACAGACGGAGAAGACGGCGCGAGTGCTATTTTTATGGCGGACAGAAGCCGAACGGCAGCGAGAGAAAGCTGTGGACATGCGGAGAAGAAACCAGGTCTTGCTTTACAACATCCTTCCTCCGCACGTAGCTCAACATTTCATGGGCAACAAAAGAAAACACGAAGAGCTGTACAGCCAGAGCTATGCTGAAGTTGGAGTTCTCTTCGCTTCAATGCCTAATTTTTCAGGTAGGTCTTAGATATAATTATCTAATAGTTGACAAGGCAAATCGTGACAGTGAGCACACAGAGTAAGCCAGTTAGGCTCACAACTTAAAGAACGATTCAAGATTGAGATTAGATTTTTCCACTAAGTATTTTTTAATGTAAATGTAGTGGTACATACAGTCAATAAGAAAGTCTCGCAAATATATAAAGTTATATAGCTAAGTAAAGAACCCAGGGTGTGAAAGGGAGCAGAGGGGTGATGTTTGCTGCTCATGTCTATTGTTTGTTGTATAATCGACATTACTTGCGGACCCAGCTGTGCCATTGACTATACAACACTGCATAGACAGGAAATCGCCATAAGAAAAAGTCTGCCCAAAATCGGTCTGAGTTCTGGATATCACCGCTAGATGGCAGGGCAGATTTCATAACTGTGTTGTGCGCCACGTGCTGCAGAGTCCTTCCGAGGCCGCACGAACCCTGTACGAAAGTCNTGGGAATGGCGTTGTACACCAACTCTGCAGCATGTGGCGCACAACGCAGTTATGAAAACTGCCCTGCCATCTAGCGGTGATATCCAGAACTCAGGCCGATTTTGGGCAGACTTTTTCTTATGGCGATTTCCTGTCTATGCAGTGTTGTATAGTCAATGGCTGTGCACACATTACCCCTTGGTGGTCCTCTACTCTTTCANATCTTGGGTACTTTACTTGGCTATCTATAACAAGTATAATGTTATTTTGACATAGAACCTTTACAGTAATACAATTATCCAAATGCTAGAAAGTTTTTTGATTTAGCCAGTTCTAAATGTGAAGAAAAGTTGCCAAGGCACTTGTAAAGATCCTCACTGCCTTCATTTCCAGTCGTCATTTTGAATGAGAACAATGTATTGACAACTTGATTGCACCACTGATTTTCCCTTTGACAGATACGCATGTTGACCCCACTTTTAATTAATGATTTTAGACATGCATCCACTGTCACAGTTGAAAAACGTACATTTTATGTTCAAAACAGTTGCCCATTTCAGCAAATAAAGATTGTTGTTAATAGCAGAGTTCTATAGTATTAGTTTAAAATTTAAGAGACGACTAACTTTATATATATGTTTTTGCTTTAATTGTTAAAAGTTCTAGTGTACAAACATCCATTTCTATGCCATGTTGTAATTTATGTTTTGTTTGTATATAGATTTTTACTCTGAAGAAACAGTGAACAACCAAGGACTCGAGTGTCTTCGCTTTCTCAACGAGGTCATTTCAGACTTTGATGCGGTAAGTGACGGTTAATTAAACATTATAGTAAAATTAATGCTCAACCTCGGTGTTCAATTGTAAATAAATATTAGTCTATTGATGTCAAAGGTGAAAACTAGTTTATTTATGTACAATAACATAGCGCAACAGATTAAGCGTTAGTATCCTGTAATGTCCATCTCAAAACCTCTGCCTACAGCTTGAAGAACTGGCAAGGCTTTCATCACCTTGACCTTACGTTTTGCCTTTACCTTTGTTGACTCCAATGTACATTGTAAACCATTAGTAGTTTGTGTGTGTAGACTCCTGGAAATATCATAAACATTCAACAGAAATGGGGAGTGTAGAACAAGTATCTTCAGTCATTTTCTTTATTCTGAGTAACCATGAAATGCCACAAAAATAACAATAAATATAATTGTGATAAAGTTATTCTTAACAAAGTGACCTCATAGATAGTTGACTCGGAGCCATTTTTTAACTAGTTCTTCACGATGTACACGACGTTGAAATGTGAATGTCAGTGTATTTCTTGTCTTTAGACAGTGGTTCCTCAGGCAAGGCCCCAAATACCGGTGCTCCAGAACATTCTGTTCTTTGCAATTTATTTTAAAGCATGTAAACGATACTATTGTTATTGGTCAAGATTATATATGCAAATAATGTGGATGTCTTTGCTAATGTGGGCCTAAACAGTCAACCTGTATTTTGCATTGGAATGGCTGTTGTCAATTTGAATTAAACGTCTATAGATTTATAACGTATAGAAGGATTGTAATGAGGTTGTGTCACATATTGCAAATAAACCAATTAACTATTTAAAGTGGATGTGAATTATGGTGCAGAGTAATTGCCATGTTCCAAAGCCATGTGAACAGGGCGCCCAAACATGTTCGCTGAACCCTTTCTGATACTTTAAGTTTATGTTTAGGGCCTAGATGCTAGGCTACTATTTAAACAGCTTTAATACGAATTCGCGCTAAGGTTGCATACAGTACCAGCATCGATTCTGTCATATCCAAACGAAGCGTAGCGCGAAATTTCGTTTCGCTTAAAACGCCAATTTTCGTTCACTTACCAAGCTACGCAAAATTAAATTCGCTATTACGTCTTTCAGGCTTCGCCTGAAAGACGTAGCGAATTTAATTTTTCGTAGCTTGGTAAGTGAACGAAAATTGGCGTTTTAAGCGAAACGAAATTTCGCGCTACGCTTCGTTTGGATGTGACAGAATCGATGCTGGTACTGTACGCCGCTTTGAAACTTCAATTATTGTCTATTCGAGGCTTTAAATTACATAGTTGAGGCTTTTCATACACAATTTGTTTATTTTTCTTTACAGCTGCTTGAGTTACCAAAATTTCAAAATATTATAAAAATCAAAACCATTGGCTCCACATACATGGCAGCTAGTGGCCTGAATCCAAGCGAGCAAATAAAGCCTGATGATCCTGCTCCTATCCGCTGGCGCCACTTGTCATTGCTGGTCGAGTTCGCTTTTGAGCTGAAACGTGCGCTGCAAAGTATCAATGAACAAAGCTTCAATCATTTCGTCTTGAAAATGGGTAAGTATGGTAGTAGTTTTGTCCTATAACTAATAAATACCAGTTATCAGTGTTCGTCATAGACAAATTTGACATTCATTTTCTAGCATGTATTTCAATGGTAGATGTGCAAATTTTAATAATGAAACTTTACCTAAGGCTTTTGGTACCAATAATTACATGTTGACGATTTTTGCAAATGCGCACGTGTTATCACTCAGTCGTGTTCATTAATCTTAAGATTTTATAATTGAAAAGTTGTAGTAATTAGCTAGCTATGTTTTCGATTATGGTACCCGAGGTTCTGGGCTTAGTATCGATATGGGAGAAGATTTCCTGTCAAATAAGAGGTCCCAAGTATGGCTCCATTATCGTTATGAAACTATCATATACGGACCTCTGTGAATTTGGCCTACTAAAAACAGCACCCACTCGAGTACAATTTCAATTTCGTTAGTTTTTAATTTAATACATATTAATTACAAAAATAAGTATGCGTTGGTCAGGTTCCCAGTATACTGCCGAAAAGAAAAAAAGGGCACCAAAANATNCCTTAACGTTAGTTGAGGTTAGTTATCACCATCATGACGTTAAATTTGACACCGTATTAAAAAACGGGGAGATTTTGGGCAGGCTAACTTCCCACTTTACTGCCGCCAGAATAGAAAGTGACAATTAAGTTATACATGAGTGCAACTTCGTGAGTTTAGGTTAGTTTTGAAATTAAATCATTATTTTATGAAATGATCGTGGCCTGGAGCAGGCGCGTAACTGTGCGGGTGATACTGTACAGGACTCTTTGGGCAGTTTAACTTTCAAAATCGTACCGAGTTGTTCCTCACACTCTAGTGTATTGTAATTATAAATCTCGTTATTTTTGTTTAAATCTACTTTTGTGGTTACATAATTACTTTCTCTACTGCGCTAACGAATATACTCCGAATTGATTATAATATTTTAATTTAATTTATTGCCAGAAGAATAGTACAAATTCATATTAGTGTTGTCCAACTTAAGAACAGTGAATATTATTAAAATATAATATATACGGTTTATAATATGAGAAAGAAAAATAAAATGTTTTTAAGCATTCATTCTGTTTTAACATTTTGTTAGGACGATTAGTTATTCTATAAGACAATAGTGAAACAGTAAAGGAATAAGTTAAATATCAAATTTATTGAACATGTATAAGTGAAATTTTAACTGACAGTGCTGTATAAACAGTGTACCTGCCGATGAACGTCTTATTAAAAAATGTTTATAAATAACATGTATACATTAACATTTCAAAGGAACGTAGGCCTACATACGATAATTTTAGTTGACTTAAATTTATATGTTAAATATATTGTTAAGTACCTAGTAATTTGAAAATGTAACATACAACAAAACAACACAGTAAATGTAGTTAGTTACATAAGATGTAAGTGTAAAAAATGTTTATATCAGTTACAGTACGACAGAGGTTGTTGTTAAGAAACTCATTCGTTTTAGAACAATAAATAATAATTTAATGTGTAATGTTATTGTAATATTTATTTGTAATGTATCCCGATCTGTAATACAATTTTAATTTATTTTTGTAAACGACTTAACGTTGAAATTTTAGCTTCGTGTAGCGATTTTCTGAAATTTTGGATGTCATTAACAATTTGATTACCATAATATCATTATATCATACTTTATGACTATGGCTTAAAATCTTAACAGTATTCCAAATTTGATAACATTCTAATACTATTTTTTCTCATGGTGACCACATTTTGTGCTTCAACCGGCATGCCCCATAAAAGTTCTAAATTTGTAATTTGATAACATATTGAAAGACTTTAGAAAAACCGGAATGGGGACTTAAGGGTTTTATAANTATAAATATCTATGTTTTGCGTCTGAGAACTCTAACAGCTTTGGCAATGTTTAAAATTGAAAGGAAAGATACCTTGATGACGACCAAAACTGATGAGATGGGTAAATGGTTCAAGAATATCGTCTATAATATGTTTAAGGAGAACNCTTGGCATTCCGTAAACATCTCCCTATAACAGATTGTGAGACTACTAAGGGTATCATATACTTCCTCACTTCTTTTTTTGGGGGGGAAGGGGGGGGGGAGGGAAGGGAATACAAAATATTGTTTAACATTTCCCATTTGTTGACAAGTTCCAACAGCGAAACCATTATTCAGCCTGGAACCCTGCTACATACAAATCGTAATAAACTTATATTTTAAAATGCACTGGATACAGGATCTGCAAAAATTAGAAATTAAATCGTAAATTTTGTTTCAAGTAACATTTGAATTAATGATTTGTAAACTTTATTTAAAAAAAATACAATATTAAGTTACTTTAGAGTAACAGTTTTAGCACAGGCAAATAGTACATGCGCAAAGATTTTTACTAAGTCCATGAACCAATTAGGTAGTATAAGCGAAATTATCCTGTACTTGAACCTCTTGAGAATGTGGAAAACTTTTCAGGCGTCTCTAGGTGAAGACCATCTTGAAAACTAATGTTTTAATTGTCAATACTACAGTACCAGCATCGATTCTGTCNTATCCAAACGAAGCGTAGCACGAAATTTCGTTTCGCTTAAAACGCAAATTTTCGTTCGCTTTCCAAGCTACGAAAAATTAAATTCGCTACGTCTTTCAGGCGAAGCCTGAAAGACGTAGCGAATTTAATTTTTCGTAGCTTGGTAAGCGAACGAAAATTTGGGTTTTAAGCGAAACGAAATTTCGCGCTACGCTTCGTTTGGATAAGACAGAATCGATGCTGGTACTGTAACCTAAACTAAAGTTGCGCTCATGTATAACTTAATTTTCACTTTCAATTCTGTGGGCAGTAAAGTGTGAAGTTAGTCTGCCCAAAATCTCCCCTTTTTTAATACGGTGTCAAAGCTANCGTCATGATAGTGAAAACTAACCTCAGCTAACGTTAAGGAATCTTTTGGTNTCTTTCTCTTTAATTTTCTTTTGCGTTTGGGCAGTATACCGGAAACCTGACCAACCCATAATTATTTTTGTAATTAATATGTATTAAATTCAAAACTATCGAAACTATTCTTAACTAGCGAAAAACTAACATTTGTACTCAAGTGTGAGTGCTTTTTTGGACAGATCAACTTCACAGAGGTCAGATATGGTACAATACTGAAAAGGGAATTTATTTATATGATGTGATTAATAGGTTGTGTGTTCAAAAATGTGTACTATTAGCAAAACGTTGTTTTATGGCGCCCGTACTTCTAAAAGCAGACGTGGCTGAATTAGGTAGCGAATGTCAAACGTTCGAGCCCTTTTGAAGAAGTTTGAGTGATTTCAAAATGAGAGGAGGGAGTGACCATTTGACTAATGTAGGGTTCGCAAGTGATTGATTTTAGTCCTTAATTATTTTTAGAATTGGAAAACAAGTTAACAAGAAAATAAATACAATCATTAGAAAATAGTTTGTTTTGACTAGTCTTCGTGGCAATACCAACTGTTGTTTAAAAGTCGATAAGGAAGTTTTGAGAGGTTGGATATGGCGAAAAACCCCATGATGTTTCGTCTTATTAACCCCTTCCCTGATTTTGACGTGACGTCCACGTCCAACCCTGTTTTCAATGCATCTAAATGTCTCTGCGACTCATCTTTTAGTTTGTTGTTCCCCGCGTTGCCGCTAGATGGCAGGAGCAGCTTCACTTGTAATTTTCCAGTAAAGCACGTGCTAAGTAATGTAAACAAAGTGTTGTATTCGTAAAAATACGCAGTTTTTTTTACATTTTCCGAAAAAAAAATGATCAGGGAAAGGATTAATACAAAATAAATTATTATTATTACATCATACTTTTATTCAGCGTATCATTCTGAAGGCTTATTTCAGTTAGATATGCATGCCTAAATTTGCCCAAATCGTTCGCGGAATGTGATAACGTCGTTGTGTGCGTTAGGTCGGCACCACTTCTACAAGCTTTGAAAACATAAACAGCTCAGGTGACATTAGCTACTATTAAAAAATCAGGTTCCATGACAGACAGGGTGGCGTGCTTTCGATACAGCGCTCTTTCACAAGTGGGAATGAAAGCAGCAAGATATCGACTAAACGTCATGCTTATCTACGTCATGCTTATCTCAAATGCGCGGTAGCCTCTACTTTTCTTGGTATCAAATTAAACTAGCGGATTTAATTCATTAGAGGATATCTTTTTATAGGCCTGATACTCGCTGTGACACCCCACAAATTCAAATTTAAGNGTGTAGAGTTATACAAGTGTAAAACCGGGTTGTATTCTACTGACGAGGCCAACCCATCTTGTCCAGTGACTAGCGTCCCGAGCTCTAGGTTGCGAGGTCGTGGGTTCGAATACTGCATATTTGCCATTGCCGCTCATCTTCAGCAATCAAAATAAGCCCACCAGGTGTTGATACGACATTAAATACCACATATAATTATGGATCAACGATATCTCCTATATTAATGTGGGAGGATGTACTTTTTAAGAACCCAATTTGTTCAGCGTTTTTGAAACTATGACTATAGATATTCAGACAAGGTAGTCACTCGCATTTTTTAAATAACCAAAACTGTTTTAATTGCATTGGAAGCTGTGTAACGCATAGCAGAGAATGTTAGCCTAATGTTGTTAATGAGTTTAACTATAATTTCATTCTTTCGTTACTTTTAATTGTGTTATTAAATGTCTATTTTGCTCTTAACTTTGATCATTAAATACGGGGACTACTTTCATAACATCTATAGTTTTATAATCTATATCAGCTTCAAAGTATTATCCTAAATCTCCCAGGGACAAATGCACCTCTCCCACGTCAGCCTCTTTATGGGAGGTTTATTACTTTCAACTTTTTTATCGTTTACCTATGCACTACTCTTCAAACNTCACTCATTTTAAATCTGCCAAGAAAACCAAGCACAAATTTTCTACTATAGACTGAATTCAACCTTCCCATGCCAAATTTGAAAGAAATATTTTGAAAATTCATCAGGTTGACNTGCATATAGACAGACAAGAACATATATGGGGGGGGGGCCTACAGTATGTTAAGCAAATGTAAAGTAGTATACTGCTGTTTGCTCCAATCTGACAGTCAATGATCTAAGGTGTTTCAACTTTGTGACATTTTATGCGGTTTGATTTCACCCTCCCCCTGTTTTATTAACGTTAGCATCCTACTTAAGCGCCTCACACTCACCGCCGCAGTGTGAAGAGTGAGATGCCGAAAGAGAGAGTAAATTAAGCCCAATAAATAACAGGTTTTTCATTTAGTAGAATTGTGAAAATACTAGCTTTGGTGTCATTAAACTAAACACATGACAATGTTACGTGCTTTTACTCTATCAGGTACAGTATATAGTTTCTTTGCATGCATATTTTACTCTTTTTCATATTTTTGTCTATTACAAATTGATTACTGTTCAAAGTGTTAATTAGAAAAAGTTTTTTAATGAGATGATGATATAACTGTTTTCAAGTGTAGCTTATGGCATATCCGGACAATATATTCACATAGGTTTGCGATTTTTTTTATTTTCACATTATAGTGTTGTAATACATGTAAAATGTTCTGCATTTTGTGGTTTAATAAATAACTGTAGAAAAAAAATTACTTTATAGGGATATAAAATATAACAGTGTATTAGTTTATACATAATTTCATAAATATCCTTTAATATACACTATGTTTAAAATAAATAGAATAGTAAGGACCTTAAAGTAGATTTAGCGATTTTGGAAAGAGCGAAGCGAGCGACCGTGCGACTTTCTCATTTGCTAGTGTTATACTTCTATATTAGTAATGAAATTAAAAACGAGATCGTAAACGATTTATTTTAGTTCATCATTATTTTTAAAATAGAAATACTCATCTAAAATTTAGTGCTAAATAAATAACGTGAAATAAAAAAGACTACACATTGACCAGTTTCCGAAGCTATACTAATTGTTGTTCAAAGCTAAAAATCCTGAAAGGCGTTACGCTTTGTTTGGATATGACAAAATTGTTCCTGGTACTGTACTTTAAAAAAAATCACAAATCCTCCACGAAAAAGGTTGCACGTCACATTGTCCTTAAAGGTGTCGCTACTGACACTATGCCGTATTTGTAAGTGAGTTTAGATCGTGTAAACACCTCCAAGGACAAGGGACAACAGAAGGACACCTGCACTTATTATAAAAATAGCTTCTAATATGATACGTAAACGTCAAAGACCTTTTCAGTATTTGACGTTATTGTGTCCCAATATTTCACTGGAACTGTCTGCCTTCATTTTTCTCATTAGTAGCAGACTATTATAAATATAATAAATTACTTACTAGGGTACAAAGCACAAAAATTATGGAAATGACTTGACTTGCCTCCTAATTTTTATACATTTACGTCCATTTATACACCTCTTCGTCAAGCGAACGGGTAGGCAAACTCATTTACTCTTGGATAACCACTCAAGTGCAATATGATTTCATGTATTACTAATTTATGCAAATGATGGTGTGACTTTTTTTGTCGTTGGCTCTAGATCTATTAGTAGACAATGAAACTAGCTGATTTAGTTAAATATATTTTTTTTATGGGCTAGATGCTAGCACTGAAACGGTGGTAATTTAGAAATACCTTGCAGAGCTGTGGTTTCATCATAAGACTAGTGTAAAACAGGGACATATTCAACGGGCAATATGTTCGATATTAGTACGGGGAGGTGCATTGTCATAAGCGCAATGTGTTCATCAATTGTGAAACTATAAATGCAGATACTCAGACAAGGAGGTCGCTCACATTCTCGAAATCACCTTGACTACTTCAAATGTCAATTTCGTATCAACATTTTAGTCTAAAATTCTCACTTCACAATTGTTCAGTTGATTACAACAATCCAGTTTTTCATAGCATATTTATTTAGTTAACTTTTGTTAAAAGATATTCAAAATATTAAGTAGTATTGTTTGCACCTTCGGGCAATAAACGTCTTTACAAGTTGGTCGTTTNTCTTTTGCAGGTATCAACCACGGTCCCATTACAGCGGGAGTAATAGGAGCTCGCAAGCCCCACTATGATATATGGGGAAATTCTGTAAACGTTGCAAGTCGAATGGAATCAACGGGTAAAGCAGGATGTATACAGGTTCGTATATAACTATTTTATACAAAGCATTTCAGGAATTAGTCCTGATGTGTTCTGTTTGTATAAAGTTTGAGTGTATAAGAAAGAGAGCAGACATTTTACCTAGTAGTATGAGCATGTGAGCAAGCAACGGGAGGAACCAAGGAGGAATGCTCGGAATTCTAAGTTTCGTGACTTGCCTTGTTTATACAGGTTTTAGTATCTTAGTACTAGTTAGTTTTGTACTCTTTATTTTTGAAATCTTAATCACCATTTGATAAAACAACTTTTT
>KZ875025.1:3418-15024 GCA_003456935.1 Machilis hrabei
GTATTTCACTTTTGTATGTTCAATCCAGTTGTAGCATTTGTGAACATACGTTTTTGCCATTACAAATGGCGGCCGCAGTCACAACAAAAACGACAGTTTGCCCTCTAGGTAATATGATTAGTACTTTTGCGTAAGTCACGTGATTTGGCCGGCATATTTGTTGTTACCAGAGGCTTGCTCCTGAGCGAGTTCATAGGAATTCCGACTTTAATTAGATAGAACAGGCTTATATAAATAAATAGTGTGGATTTCTAGAGGTGTGGATNATCAGTAATCCTTTGTGATTCACGGACTGTAACTTGGAAAGATGTAAACCACTCCTAAGCTACACAACAGATACAAGTAAGTAACGGGGTGTGCTAGAGCCCTACTGGGCTAGTCCTGGCCTTATAGTGTGCCAGAATACCTTACTCTAGGTTAGGTGTTCACAACACCTCATTTTTCGTTTTTTCACGTGGTTTCCCTCTGTTTGTTCCTATACGTTCTTCAATACCTCTCGTTTTCTCGCTACCCGCTTCTTTTTATTCCTCGTTTGGTATTATTTTCATTTGGAGTAGGCTATTCCGTTCTGTTCCTCGCCTCTTGTTTACTTACAACCTGTTGTGTTGCATCCCTTTAAATGTTTTTCATCAACTCATTCCATTCCTTGATGTCTATCGTTTCCGTAGGACCCGATCCGTTCCAGTCCGTAACACGACTCTAATTCACTTGGACAGATCTTTTCCGTTTGGTTTAAGGGCTGGTGCAGAATAGGTTTGTTACGTTCCATTCCATTCGTCGCTATTCTAACAATAGAGTACCGTTACTTTTGTGTAACTGTGTCGTTCTAATATTTCTACGAAACGGCATGGTTCCGTTATTTAACGTAAGGGTATCATTATACGTTATGGTATCGTTTTGTTATTTTTATTTACAGGTATCGTTCCATTTTTATATTGAGATCGCTACGTTATGTTTGTGTAATAGTTAGTACCGTTTTATTTTTTAAATGGATCGTTGGGATAGTTTATACAACGCCATCATTCCTATCAATTTCCAAAGTAGAAAATGCCTCTTAGTCATTGTAAATATGGAATTTGAATGTTGGTTTTAGATAAAATGCGCACCTAAAACCGTAAGATCATTGTGCGCAAAAAGAAAAAAGTAGCGATTGTTTCTGAGCTCGTCTATTTCCTTCGTATTCTTAAAAACTATGATTAGCCTTTTCCTTTTTTCTAACATATTCTTGATAGGCAAACAACTCTTATGTATATCTGAGAAACGTCAGACACATGGGTTCATACTAACAACTAATTGAGTAAGGATAATCCATCGAAATAAAATAAAGAAATAGTAGGGGAAACTGGCCTAAAACAACATAGTGTTAGTTCCCAGTAAACTATCCTAGTAAGGAGAATAAGTTTGGTGGTATTTAGTACCTTAACTTGGCAACACTGTGCTGTATGGTTGATGTTGGTGCAAGAGTTTTCATTGGTACACTACATTGGAAAAAGTGATTTGGCTAAGTTCAATTTCAATATTTCGTCAAATAAAGCGACTATTTTCTTGTAGAAACAATGTGTGTTATGTTTATATTACACATGCATTAGAAACCNTAGTTATGTGGCTATATTATAATGCCTAAGCCAGCCTTCTGTAGCTGCTGGTTTGGAGAACATGATTGATTTAACAAGATTGATGTATTCAGGGTAAAAGATGATGATGTTGGCTTTACGACGCGTCAACACATGAAGGTTATTTGCGGCAGGGTAAAACAACATGCCTGATGTGTCATTTTACCCTGACTGTGTTAGCCCTGATTATCAATGAAGGCAAAANTTATTCATATTTTAAATTGTATATGGCATGAATAATCTTGTGTTTCATTGTTATAGTGATGCATCATGTATTTACTGTAACGACGTCTTTTCATTAGATCCCGCTTTAGAGAGACCTAGTTGCATTGTCAGACATGTTCNCTGTGGAGTCATTCAGAATGTGCTGGATTACCATCTTCAACAAAACGCTTTGTTTGTGAACTTTGCCTTCCTTAGGTCTTTATTTAAGGATATGTATTTTTCACTGAAATAAAACTTCTGTACGGAATTCTAACATTTTTTTATATGGTGAAAATGAGTATGTCATTTTACCCTTGGTGTCAGGGTAAATTGAATTTTTACACTATTTTTTATTATTGCTTTTAATTTTTTTAATCTTACCATTTAACACTATTATTTAATGAGCATTTATTGTAGATATTCTGAAGTTTCTTTCTTCAAAAAAATAGACTTCTAATTATTGTTTTAGGGTGTTTAAAATCGCCTTGACTACGAGGTATGTCGTTTTAGGCCAGTTTCCCCTATTATCCTTGTTTTTTGCTAATTATCTAAAAACAAATATTGACATTGAATTCACTGAATCGTTTGAATTAAACCTTGTTATATTTTCTATTTTCTAGTATTCTAATCCTCCTAAAAGTAATCTTTACATTTTTTTCTTCCTCCTTGTGTTCTTATTTAACTGTGTAAACATAAGCACTGAGAAACTGTGTTATTATAATGTACTTGTTAGGTTAACTACGACCAAACTAGGTTCGATGTTTTAAATGTGCTACCGGTCAAATTGTCAAAGCAGACAACTTCAATAGGCCAAACAATGTACTGTATGTCAGCGGTAAATTTCCGTAAACAGTTGTTGAGATACACCGTGTTTCAAAGATCGCAAAGCCAACTTGAACCGCACCATTTGTGATTTTGCGCTGCAGCCTAATGTAAAAAGGCATCAACAAGGCGCCAATCTGTAAACAGATGGTCGCCATTGCCTTCTCAAGAACTGGTAATTTGGGTACATTAACAAACACCAGGTGTTTTTTTTTTTAAGGAAAATCATAAGGTAATATCAACTGTTGCAACTGAATCCACATGCTTAAAAGAAAGTAAGAAGCCCGGGGAAAAGTAATTAGATAACAGCAAGAGTAGAAAAACGTTTGTGGTTGACTTGGACACCTATTGGCCCAGACTAGCGACACAGTCTGTGAAGGCAGTGGGTCCTTAACCAGTTTTACTTTTTCACAAGCCAACGACAAACGTATTAAATTGGACGCCAGAATATCTTATTTATCACTGCTGGCGAATATCCAAACACCAGCATTAACTGACCAGTATACACAACACTGCTTCTTACGTTCAAGGTTACCAAGGACATTTATAAAGGTGGGCGAGGAAAAGGTGTACTCATTTCCAACACAAAACGATACCCTCAAACAGGCCAAGATGGCACAGGTAAGGTCAATAAGTATACGGAAAACCATAGAAATACCTGCACTGCTTTTATTCATTTAAGTTTTTGTTTCATGAGCACAAAACGCACAAACACAACTCGATAATTTGCCAAGTAGGCTACACTGACGTAATGTCATACAGTAAGTCACATTTCATAAAGTAAGTCTTTCCTTCACTCTTACCCATCTCAATATATGAAAATCTGGTGGTTTCTCAATACTTTGAGTTAGTTCATTACCAATACGTATATAACTAATAGGGATAACTGGCACTGTTATACCTCATCAGTAGCGGACGAAATGCGTAGCAATGGGACTGGTACTACAACCAGCTGGTCACAAAGGCGTTGTTTCAGACTTCCCGTAGTCCAGCCAGTAGCAACTTTCCCCATTGTAACGTGAAAATAAAAGCAACTATCAAAAATATGTTTGCCCATTCATAACATACAGGCGGCCCATTCTTGCAAACTTTAATTCTGTCGCAGCAGTACGTCTTTTTTCCCATGCAGGTATCAAACAGTTAACAATTTACTAAAGCAAGGGCCTTATATAATTCAAAAGATGCTAAATAGTAAATAAACACGTATAGATCCTCGTACTGCATATAATGAAGAGACCGCGATTATAACTTGACAACATTAAATTTCTTGCTCTGGGTCCCGTATTAGTAGAACAAATCAACCGTACTAATTTTCCCCTTATCAATGGTTACGCACCAAGGTCAACAATCAAATATTGGTATGCAGCGTGATCAAAAACACTGCCACAAAAGGTGACATCAGGCCTCCTCCCCCCCTTAAAGAAAACCCTGGTCATCACCAACATAGTGAAAATCACGTTACTTTGTTCCAACGGAACAATAACATCAATCAGGAATTTACACTTGAATTACACTAATTAGCCAACGTTTAAAGGAATTTAGTTTTCAACAAACACGCCTATAGCCCAGCTAATAAAACTCACTTTTAATACAGCTATTAGATAAGAAGGTAAAGATATTATTAGAACAACCAACATTGCATGCGTATAGAGAGACAAAATATATGCACTTACCAGGTGCCTGATCCAACTTAATTCCGAAGTGTGACCCCCATCAGAGCACTCACTTATATACAGGGTTTAAAACCAAAACACATGGCACTTGGAACAGTCCGCAAAGTACGGTGTCGACCAAAAGGCAGGGTACCAGAAGGCTGCGCTCAGGCGCTAACAGCTCGAACTCGTAAACAAACAATGCATTTCGCGTTCCGCCACAATAAAAAATGTCACGTACACTGTGCAGGTAAGACGAACCTAATACAACATAATTATAACCCAGGCCTTTGCCTGTAGGTTACAATACGGTTAACAAAGAGAGAGAGAGACAACAACAAAAAAGGTATTTACTTCTATTTTACAATCTGTACATACTTAGGTCGTGCAACCAACCAAACAAGCTCTCAAAATTTAAAAAAAAAAAAAATGACAGACAAAAAAAAATATTTGGCACCACCAAACCTGTGGGGAAAAGATGACCCATGAAATGGGCTACAAAAAGGTCCGTTAAACTAAACTCAGTAGCATGTGTAGATAATGCCTTTTAACATGCATTTGGAATTTACCATCGCCGAAAGTTTAAACACTAAAAGAAAGTCAATCACATTATAACTGTTGAACAAATCCGGGATGTTCACGAACACACAACCCATCTCTATGCCAGTGTTTCTTTAACCTTTTAAAGGGCTATGGGCGCATATACTCGCCCAAATTTTTTGTCATTAGTGTGCTATGGGCGAGTATACTCGTTTCAATTTTTCTTTCCGTGGTGCTTTGGTCGCGTATCCTCTAGTTGAATAAAACAGATCCTGGGAGGTGCTGACATCTATTGGGATCATGGTGAACTATTTCGTTTTGTTGTAGATATTGTCAAAGAGACTTCAGAGATATTTTGCAGATACACTATAAACAGCTGATACTGTTCAGTGTTTGAACATAGCGTCCACATCGAAATCGAAAAAATGTGCGTTTCCTTTCAGATGCAGAAATACAAGAGTTTTTGACTAATTACGAATCAGATGATGAATCATTTACTGTGGAGTCTGATAATAATAAACACAGTAGTGACAGTGATTCAGTAGAAGAAGATGGGAAAGTGAGTGAAAATGTTCCGAAGAAACGTAAGATAGGCAAAAGAGAATTTGAATTTCAGTGGAGTGACAGTGTTTTTCATTCAAAAATACATAAGTTTACAGAGGAAAATCAGGATCACGTGATCTTCCAAATAACCATTCTGTTCTGGATTTTTTTGAGGTATTTGAAATAATATTTAATTATCATTTAATTTTATAGTATCAATTTTTTCGTTATCTGTGAAAAGTATTCAGCACAGCACGGTCAGCAATCTTAAAAGCAATCAGCAGTTAAAGGATTAATAACATGTGCTTGGTCCTGGTATCTAACCACCAACCTCTTGCATACAATTCACACGCTTTACCTCTGGACCACCAAGATGGTCTCGAAAATAATCATTTATGTAGCACTTATATTTAATACAATACTCTTTAATTGGCTCTAGTAATTAGCGTATTGGCCATTTGCATTTTTTTTTCTTGTTCATGATTACTTTTAGAGCACGAACTTTACAGTGCACTAGATTTTGTCTGACACTTTTTCAACCATTAGAGAATGTTCCCATAGTGTTACCTCAGTCATACACATTAAATCTCAAAATATCGTTACATAACCCTCCTTTACAAATTTTAATTCTCACTATACTTTGCCGACCTGCTTGGTCTAGTGGTTCGCGCATCTACCTCTATATCAGGAGGTCGTGGGTTCAAATCCCACGTAAGGCACGAATGTTTGTGATGTCCATTCATCTTCATTAATCACAACAAACATTGTTCATCATCCATAATAGACCCATTAGGTGTTGATCTGACGTTAAACACTGCAAATCATCATCACTATACCGTTACGTTACACACTTTAAATTTAAATGTATCGTTATGTTTTGCTCACTCACATACTTTAATTCTTAAAATATTGTAACGTTACGCTCCGTAACAAATCTTAATTCTCGTTTTACACATTAAACACTTTAAATTGTAATATATCATTCCGTTATGTGCTTTAATTCATAAATAGTTACATTTCGCTATATAACAAATCTTAATTGTCACTGCACCGTTACGTTACTCACTTAAAATTTTATTGTATCTTTACGTTCCGCTCTGTTACATAGTTTAATTCTTAAAACATCGTTACATTATGCTCCATTACAAATCTTAAGTCTCACTGCAGCATTAAGTTACTCACTAAAATTTAATGTATCCTTACGTTACTATCCTTTATACATATACAATCTTAAAGTACCATTACGTTATAGTCTGTTACACACTTATATTCAGAAAACCTCGTTCTGTTACACATTGTCATAAGTTACTAGTCATTAAGGAACGGTGTTCCTAGTTCGTCGACCTTATATAACCTATCAAATGTTGATATGTTTCCTTAAGATAATATTTATTCTATGAGATCAGATAATAAAACTTTAATATAGGCCTTACAACAGTTAAACAGTTTCATATAATTTTCTATGTTAAAGGTAACATGTGTTTGATCAGCTTAACCAGCGTAAATAAACTGAACCCGTACAGCAGTGTATTGTGTGCTGAAATGAATTACCATTGTATCTTAACAAAACTTTTATTCTATGTTTATCTAATACTTGTGGAATATGCAGTGAATTTCGTTTTTCTTTGAATCGTGAATTCTTCCATTGATCAAAATTGAAACCAGTGAAACTGATGCATTTTTAAATCTTTATGTTTTACGTGTTTTCAGATGATGTGTTCACTACTCTATTAAAGGCATAATATAGATCCCAGTCATTGTTCTGTGCTCACAGTTGTGCAGAATTATTAACAGACATTTATTTTAATATGATGCACAAGTATCAACTTCGACATCGAAATGACAAATACTATCAGTCAGACCAGCCGTACGACAATCAGAAGATCGAACTGGCTAATTAATATTTTGATGGAAACTGGAATTAGCCGTTATATATTTGTAGAATTACACAGAAAACCGAGAGTATTTATCGTATTTCAACATGCTAGGATCACAATATTTTGCCTCTATTATCCAAGTGTCTTCATCAGATGAGTTTTAGTGCCCTACATGAAACTGTATCTCAAAGGTAGCGTATCAATTCGCATAGCTGGATCAGTAGAAGATTTGGTTGTGTTATGTGAAGATCTCTTATTTATCTTAGGAGTGCATTTTAGCTTTCAAATTTAGACTCAACAAAGCACAAAGGTTCATTACATCACAACAAAAATATCCTCCAAATTTGATCCCTAAAAATGTGAGTTATTTGCACTTTCAGGCATTAGTTAAACCAGTCAAAAAAAACACCAAAAATTATATTCACTTCCAAATTTACTAGGTCATAATCTATTTTCGACAGCTAAATCACAAGGAAGTTTAACTTCTAATTAGCTGACCAAGAACTGTGTCTTGGGGATCACCCCACAAACCCATTAAGGTGCATTGTGGTAACCGTCCAAGTACATCATAAGAAAAGAACTTGAGATACAGAGTGTAATTAAGAGGCATAAAATGTGGTTTATTAGCCTTACAAATATTACACAAAGTTTTGTACTCAGTACTGTACTTCAAAAAACTTGATTGGCAAAATTGTAACGACTTGAAGCAAGCTTTTGACTTAGGCTTGTTAATTGCTACCACCTGTGCTCAGCAAAGTTACCCTGCATATTAGTGTTATCAGAAATCTTGTACTGTCAACATAACTGAAGCTCCAGCTGAATGAAACTAGTAACTAGGGCATGTGGCTATTAAATACAATGATAGGGCCTATATGCAAAAGAAATACAAGTTAAGAATAATGAATATACTGAAATATATATTAATATAAGGCTCCACACCTTATAACTAGAAAAATTCACCGGGACTAAGTGTGTTAACTAAGCATTACATAACGTTAATATCTTGAGTGCGTTAATTTATATACGTAATGCGTCTATCATGTCACTCTTTCATCAGTAATTAAAGTTTGATACGATTAAGTTCCACGTGTGAGAATTGACAACAGCCTAACAACCGTTGATAATCACATAAATAAAATCTTCCCTTATGTGACGTACATTACTAAGGCTATGTCATCTGTACTCTTGGAACATCTTCCAAATCAGCCTCCCAACTAGAATGCTAGAATCAGACCTCCCTTTAGAAAGAGATAAAAAGTGCTTATGCGCTACATGTGTATCATCATCATCTATTCGCTTTCCTTTCAGATAATCGAATTTGTGGATTGCGTTTTGATACTTCAACATTTCTAACTGACTCAACTGATCAAGGTACAGTATGCTACATGCTATACTTAGCTCTTCTATAGTTTACAATATACATATTACATTCCATGTTCAAACTTTGAATGATGTGAAAATATCTCCTCAAAAGTGAATGTATTTATTTTCATATGTACAAGAACTGGTAACGCTTTAGAGTAATGTATTTTAGATTTGGCAGTTTATTCGTCATTATTAATGTGGTTTATATTAAAAAGTCATCATAAAAATTAATTTTGAATTGTCTGAATTTGAAACAATTATTCACAAATGTATAAGAAATTATATTTCTTACCGCGTCAACATGTCGTGTAAATAATAGAGATTGAAATAAAATGACCAAAAGTGCCAGTCAATGGTTCAGTTATATAACTTGCTCATGAAAACCAGAAGTACAATAGAGACCGAGGTGACCGATATCCAAACAACTGTAATTGTAAACTTACTAAATTTATTGTTCACACGTTATGTGAGAAGGGCGTTAAAATGCGTGTAGATCTATTTATTATTTTATTTATACATGTGTTTACTGAATTTATGTTAATTTTAATCATACTTGTAATTTTTAAATATTGTAATTGTGTACTAAAATGTAAATATTGGACTTGTTCTTATATCAATGTAATTTGATTTTATGGAATTAAAAAATAAAGTTAAAGTTAACTTACACTGACAGCAGTCATAGCGAGCAGTGAGTCCTACCTAAAAAATCACAGTAGCTAAATTCTGTGTACGCTGAATGACAAGTTCTTCGTTACCAAGCAATCGATTGGGATGAAAAAGAAAGAAATTGTAAAAAGCTAAGTTTGCCTTAGAGTCCACCAGTAACCAAAATTATATTATACATTTAATGAAGCTGCACAATGGCTGAGAAGTGACCTAGTAATGTAAAGAGTTTATACTAAACATTAAATCACGATGAATAAGTGCACCAAATAGAAGTAAAGTTACCTGAATGTAATTACCCCAAAAACCGAACGTTATTAGGATGTGCAGTAGTATTAGTTTAAGAGAGTAAAAATAGATTTCTTTGTAGATTGATTCTGGTTCGGATAGAGGCATACGACCCCGTGGAGAAATGCCCGTGTTAGATGACGATATTGGATGCTAGTATGTTTTTTGTGTTCACCTAATTCTGATAGAGCAAGCCGTTAGAATCTTCTGATTAATCTATAACCCCGGAACGCCTACACAACCAGTTCCTGATAAGAAATAAGAATTCCATTCTTTATTAAAAATTACTCAGAGCTAGAGAAAGGAGGTAAAATATAACCAGTTAGGACTGATTGGAAGGTAGCCTTGTTAGCCGACCATGAGAAGACTACTAATTACATACCTCAAAGACAACTGTAATTACCCCTGATACGATGCACCCTCTAAGCATAACGACGACGATGGGTATCTTCAATAGCAGTAGGGAATCTCCTGAAAGGATTCCATAATGTGGTTATTCATAGAGCGTGGTACGATTAAACAAGACAGTTTTATGTAAAGAAATTAAATATTCTGCATACAACAAATTGGTCTCTCGAGACATAAAGGCGCATCACGCCAAGAATTATTACTTTTTCTGTGTTTTCCATTGTAGTAATTATAGATAGAAATAGTTTGACATGAAGGTTAGGGTAGAGTTTATGAAATCGGGCCTTAGAAATTGAGTTAGAAATTAAGGTAGCGATTTGTAGTGAATATATCGAAGGGTCTTTTAGCGACTTCATTACACTTTGCCCTATCTCTGGTTTCTTGGTATGTGATTTGCAATTGTATTGTTAACTGATTAAACAAATAGGGATTTGTTTTGTGAGAAAACTTCTGTTTCAGGAGCACACTAGTCTGTTAAACCTATAACAAAGAAAACGAGCATTCCCATCACACATAAAGTATTCTTATTTTGGCCTTAGTTTATTATTTAAGTAACCTGTAGTTTTTAGACCTGCACGTATCCATGGACACTATAAATTTTGAGAACTTTCCTCTTTCAGTTACCCCGGTCAAAACTCAACTGACGGGTCATGACTGAGTAATAAATGAGCTAGCAAGACCCTTTTCTATAGCAATCTCGAACCCCGACGGGATTAGGTCGGAACACATTCTAGCCAGCGACCAGCGCTACACAAGAGAATGGGTATCCGACATTATAGTAGTCTACAATAAGTAATATGCAAACCCCAAATTAATTTGTTGTTGCTATGCAGAATCCAAAATTGATAAAACTCGCAATGGAAGGTTCTGCCATCTATTATTAATTTTTTTACATATTTCAATAGCGCGTGAGTTTAGCCTCATAATTACGTATTTAGTCACCATTTTTGTCTTCTAAAAGTATGTGTTTACTTTCAGAGTTAACCTTATTTTAAACAAAAGACATTCGAATATTAAAATATGACAATTTCATGAAGGAATATGATTAAATATGTACAGAATCAGATATGATAAAATACGTACAGAATCAGATATTAGATGGCAGCACCTACCTTTGTGAGTTAATCAAATTTGGATTCTGCATAACAATAATTTTTTTTACGGGCGAGATAGGGCTTTTACCCACTATTTATTCTAGGACACTATACCGACGTGAAGGTCTCGCTATAAATTAATTGTGGATATGCTGATTTACGAAACATCATCTGTGACTTCAGAAACCCTGGGTCTTTCTTCAAGAATGTAATGGTTAATTTTGGTGTTTACCAGTAACAGCCTGTCTGTACAAAAGTAGGGTCAGCTATACCAAATTTAAAAGCATTGATACACCACCGCTTTCAAATACTTTAATTCAGTAAGATGGAACAAATCCATTAAATGTTCGTTAAAGAAAAATGTACCTTAAATTTCAACATCCTTGTAATGTCTCGTTCAAGTTATTTGTGCACTGTAAACTCAGACTGAAACTGTACAGTTTCATTATTAGGTATGGTTTACAAGTTCAACTACTGTTGAAAATGAGAGGCCTTTAATATTCATTGCTCAAACGAGATGTAAGTGTTGTAAAAAAA
>KZ875025.1:16539-27649 GCA_003456935.1 Machilis hrabei
AATTATCCAATACGATCTTTCCAGGAAAATGTCCTAAACAGCATCTGCAAAATACTCTTGTAGTAAACAGAAAAAACAAAATTGCAAACTCTTTATAGGAAGTAATGTTTAACATGTCTCGAACCATGTAGCAAATTTATACTATGAATTAGAATGAGCTGATAAAAGTGGTGTACCATATGAGTGGTTAATTAAGTGTCAATCCATATGAAGGGATCCAACATGGCTGCTTGACATTTTTAAAAATCTAATTTTTTTTACCAACACCCTAACCTTTTGAAAGTTCAAAAAGACCATTATTTTACTACAGGCAGAGTTATTTCAAGCTCAAAATGTCAAGTAAAATGCATATAGTTCAATTGGCATATAAATGAATATTTGCATTCAAAAAGGTGTTTAGGATAAACAACACATTACTTACTGATAACTAAATGACTGTAACATATTTTTTTAGGAGTACTGCTCATTAACTATAATATTATACATAACCCTTTGAGACCCTGTACGCATAATTGTGCGGGTTTGGTTGGTTTGCACAACACATTAGTTTCAGGTCTGAAAGGGATAATTTCAAGCCAACCTGATTGGTCTAGTGGTTAGCACAGAGCACCCTAGCATAATATTTTGTGGTTTGAGTCCTGCATAAGACATGGATGTTTTTGTGTTGTCCATTCATCTTCATTAATAAGAATGCTCATCGTCCATAAATGACCCATCAGTTGTTGACAAGACGTTTAACACCATGTATCATTATCATTAAAATGTCAAATTACTATGTCCTATAAGTAACAACATTTAAAACGTTTATTTAAAAGTTGAATCGCAACAAGCCTATTCTTCTTAATTATGTTACTTTACATTTTGCTTTGTGTATTTGAATACATATAAATATTTTGCTTCATTTCCTGGGAGCTGTAAAGAACTGCTTTCCTTTTAGCCACTGCGTAAAAAAGCTTTCAATAGTCCTTTTAAATACTCTTGCTTTGCTACTAATGCCTCAATTCCTTTAGTAAAAATAAACTCACATCTCATAGTTGAATTATTGAAGTATTAGTGTCAAATTAATTATGTGATTGGATTTTCATTCCACACACTCGTATGTCGTGATTTGCGAAAAGGATTTTAACTTTCTAAAGTTCAATGTTAAGTTCACTTCAACTACTTCAAATTATTGATAGATTAAAAATACTTGATGTGTATAAAAAAGGAGAAAGATCTCTCAAAAAATATAAATAATTGACAACAGATGTTTGGTACATCAATTCCTTCTCTGTGCCTCGAAGAATGAAGGCAGTGATGATATTAATGCCTTCAAACCAGACTAAAAAGATTAAATAGAATTGTGTTAGCAGAGAAGATATTTAAACACAGTATGGACACAAACCCTGATATTTTAAAGGCAAGGCATGAAGATTTTGAAATGGAGTGGTCTATGAGACACAAATTAATCAACACATGTTGGGAAATATGTTCCAAATATACTTGGTTCAGATCCTTCTAAAGATGACATAGTTTCTGAATGTAATTAAAGACCATTCTTGTTTCAGTCTGAAAGGTGAACGTTAGTTACTTCCATAGAAGACCCTCGAGTTTAATACGCCTTACTACATACTATGTGACAGTTATAACTAAATCACTGAAATCTCTCTGGTGTGATGACAAACTGGATCCCATACAAATGTGTGATGAAAATGCATAATTTGAGTGCTATCTTTACAACTGTAACATGTTACTTAACATGCTTTTAGATTGGAGAAAGTTTTACAATTCCGAAGGCAGTTCACCGGTCAAATACTCGTAGTATAGCTCTTATACTCTAATGCCTGTTTTTTTTAGATTTTTCTTCATTGTTTTGTTGTTTAATTCTACACATCAAATATATTTTATTCATTATTTCAATAACTTTTACGAGGGCTGTCACACAAGAAGCAGAAGCCACATTGAATTGTGACAAAAAAGTTGAACAACATCAATTTCACACACATGATCTAATTACTCCAAAATATAATTTTCTTTTTTATATGTTTCTGAAAATTAAATTGGATAATATGTATTGTACCACTGGGGTTACCTTGGCCGATGTACTGGTGTTATCACAATTATTATTCTCTCCATTACATAAACACGACCATATTGTATATTACTTATAATATGCAACGTGCTATAGCGATATAGAAAAAAACTTCTTACATTTAAGATTAAGTAAAGGAGTAAATCTTGTGTGATGTCATCATCAGTTTCATTGACTTTAAATTAGATTTTTGTTTTACTGAAATGTTTCTCTTGATGCTGCTTCTACTCAAGCAAACATTAACTTTATTGTACATTTTTCAAGTTTTGAGCTCATTAGTTTGAACCGTATGCAATAGAGAAATCTTAATGAAACAAAGAAATTGATTTTTTTTTGTTTCAAAGTTTTTTCTGGATCTTTATTTCAACAGCCTTTTTGATGATGCTTGGAGCACGCTTGTTATTCTAACAAATATAGGAATCGAATCAAGGAATTTTAGCCACACTAGTTGAGAATTGATCTTAAATATTGTTACAGTTTTTGCAAACCACAAGAACTTAGTAGTTTTAAAAGTATACACACAATTTAAAAAATTGAAATAGAATTATACAAATTTGAATGACTTATTTTATTGCACGATTAAATACTTTGCAATTAAATGATCCATTTTAGCANAAGGCACACCTTGTATTGTATTTTATATTAAAACCGTATAAGTAATTCATCTGTTGTTATATGCAATTAAAGATCGAGACATTGAGTATGTGTGCTGTAACACAAGTGTAATTTCTCTCTTTGCAGATTGTTTTGAAATCGCGAAACTGCAATTCAATGGAATTAAAAAAGAAGAGGAAGAACTGGACATACATAATTTGTCATCCTTTAATACGGATGCTGCAAAATCTCAGATTGTTTGTAAGGAAGAATCTCCCATTCCAGATAATATATNCAACACACAGCTTACAATATTGCAGATTAAAACAGAACAAAAAAAATCAAAGCAATCTTTGAAAAAGATCCTAATCAAAGACGTGAAACCAGAGAGTAAGGAACTGCTGGTTGATTTAGTTACAAGGAAATGTTATGTAAAAATCGAGAGAATGGATTTAATACAGAGGAACCAACATACTTCTGGAGAAAATGTTCTTACCAGTGATGTCTGTGATGCTTTGGATAGATCAGCATCTAAGCCAACAGAATGGACATGTCCCGGATTAGATTTGAAAGGGGAAGATGGGGTGTTTATGCATTCTAGGGACAACATTAAAGTCAACTACTTTTCTGATGTTGCTTCAGTGAATGAAAGAAGAACTGAAAGTAAGTGTAGCATCATTTTAAATTATTTAAAAATATCAATTACTCTGTCTTATATTCTATTAATCTGTCATTATATTACTTGTGATTGCAGTGTCTAGAAAGATCAATATTTGGTGTTTATACAATTAAGATTTCAGTTTTTAAGCAGTTGTTGTACCAACCCTTTAGGAAAATATGTGTTTCATTTTATCAGAAGTGTAATGTGCATTTTCGATAAACAACTCTGGAGTAGAGAAGTCATCATAGTCTTACATTTGTAGTGTTCTATAAAAGCCTCTTTTTTTAATTAATGTTGAACTACTTTACAAGGGGAGGAACCTACTTCCTATTTAAGTAAGGCTCTCGGAGCACTGTATAAGACTTTTAATCTCGGGATCAAGGCCTATAAAAAACTACAAGATAATTGTTTGGTATCCAATACAGTAGATCTCATAAGATGCAGATAGAATGCAGAAACGACAATTTTTGTTATTCAACAGGCTACCTGCTCCAACCTTTACCCTGAGTCCAATAATAAATAGATTAATATAAGAATATATAGTTTTACGAGTTCGAATGAGAGAACTATAACTTTATTTAACACTCTGGTTAATATTAAATTTATGTTAAATATTCCACTGAACAAATTATTAAGTTTAAGACAATTAGCATGCTATGGTTTCTTTTAGTCAATTAAATTCAATAATTATATTATACATTCAATTATTTATGTTTATTGGGTACTCAGATACAACAACCTGCAGGTCACACACTCTCTCAACTGAAGGTTGCTTATGTCATAGGTTTGATAGCTGGACCTTGTTCAGCTGTCACAGTTAATAAGCTGTTTGGACAGCTTGAACATATTCCAACAACGAACGGGTAGCTAATTCAAGTAGAAAACAACAGTTAGCAGAATACAAGAGTTTATTATTAATTCTTTCAAAACAAGATCCATGCTCTTTTACAAGAGAGAAAGACTGGCACTTAAACTTGATTAGTCTTTAAGCATAACCAATATTTTGANTTAATATCTTGTATTCANGATTNTATTATGTTCAGCTTCAAATTACCAGAAAAGCCAAAGATCATAGATCACAACAAAATGCAGCACAAGTTGAACGAATATGTCAATAAGCTTTAGTTACGGAATCAGACCTCTTATAAAAAAAGCTTCAGCATTACTAACCTTTGAATAGAAAAGATAAATAAATGATTGGTTACCAGGGTATATACTCACAACACCATACTCATCGAGGCAATATCAAGGTGACGATTCAACAGCAGATTTACTCAAACTTGTTCGTCAGTAGACGAACCAGTTAACACCCAGGACCAAACTAGAAGAAATCATTCTACCTCTCCCCCTTTATTTATTGACCAGTTATACCGCGGTGTGCAAATACCTCTCAAGGTAATTCAACTTCCAGCGAGGCTCCAAACTGCTTATAAACCAAATTCCTTAACTAGCTGTGTTGCTGATATTGCAACCTAACGGAAACAGTGACTTCCGTTGGCTTTTTGATAAGCTGTTAGATGGTTATTAATACATGAAATGAATACAAGATCAAAATCTAAGAGTTCCCAAATTCGTACTTATGGGACATAAATGTCTCCCCTACACATTAGAAGCCGTTTGCTGAACTCTTATTCAGTTATAATGTTGTTTACATTTTTGGTACCCAGCATTGTGATTATCGTATTATCTCCATTAGCTACTATATGCAACATGCTTCATCTGTCAATTCACTTTGTCATTGCATTGTTTCTGATGATCTCTTTAAATTAATTAATGTTCACAATTAATCCACTTTATTTTCTGCAAACAGCTGATTGCATAAAGCTTAGTACATTATGTCAATCGTTCATCGAAAGTGTATTTTGTGCCAACTCTCTTTGCAAGTTCGTGCACTTTCTTTCAGAATTGCTTGTATACCTTTGAATATTTAAAGAAAAATTTCACTATTGTAGTGTAGTTCTTCATTAAAATAAACAATTAAAATACTGGTTTTGCAAATATTTGAGGCTTTTTCTTCAAAGATACAAGCTTTTGAAACTGTAGATATAAACTTTACCGTTTTCAAAAATACTTTCCTGAATTTGATCCTTATTTTTAACAGCGTATAATACTCACAAAAAGTATGATTTAGTTATCTTAAAATGGAAATCAATTATAAATTCTGTGCGAAAAATTTTCAAAACGCATTCATTATGAAATAACAGAATCACGTAATCAAGCACAAAAACGTTTGGGAGAATATACAAGTATTAAATCAATTTTCATTGTTTATGGAAGATATTTTTCTGGTTCTTAAGTATCATACAGTCTTTTTATTTTTTTTCGCCAACAACATATTTTGTGCATGTGTATTGAATAATATTTTGAGCATAATTTTTTATCTGTTACTTTTTGGGCTTAAGCAGCACCAGCGTTAATAATGTAAGGATCATATTTGGTGAAAGATTTTTATAAAATAAAAAAAATAAATAGTGTTTACCCTAATCCTTCAAGAATTTACTAAATATTTAAAAGGATAAAAGCTTCTGCCTGTCTTCACGTATGCTAATAATTATAACATCTTATTTGTGAAATGATATATTTTGCAGTTAACTATTTGCTTGTTTCAAAACAGTTTTTAATGATATTTTATTTAAAATTTGTGAGGAAATGTATTTTCGGACCCAAATTATTAGGATATCTCATTTTATTCAAATGTGACATCCTGTCAATAGTTGGATGTCCTGAGGGTTAGGGAACTTGATTGTACGTATGCTATTCGAATAATTTTGCTGTGTTAAGTTAAACGCTTCTGTTTACAGTGTGTTTGTGAGGAGTCAGCAAAGTGATTAAGAATGAGTTGAGATGTGTAAAGGAGAGAGGGGAGTTAGTTTTTATTCACAGATGTTGTGAATACAAACGAATAACGGAGAGGAGAGAGGGCTCTTTTTGCTTTTTGCTTTTGCTTAAATTGTTGAATGGTGTTGTGATGTATGTGGTAATCGATAAACCAATTTGTTGATTTTGTGAGAATTGAAATAGTGACCGTTTGTGCATCGTACTTCATTGTTAAGGTAACTATATGCTTTCTTCTTTTATAATGTTATGTTTAAATATGGTTTCTATGTCAAAATAAACGGAGCGAATCATAATTGTTTTTGGATACGTATTCCACACTTTAAATAATGGGTCTGCTTCAAAACTTCCATACCTCTAGTACGTACTGAGCGTAAATATGTACCATTTCTAGTGGTAGGGACATCACATCCTTAGTCCTTTGGGTCTGGAGTTCCTTCCGGTAGTGATCCTTAATTTATTTGGATCCCAAATGGTAGATTTTTATAACAAATTTTAACAAATAAAACTTTAATAAAATAGATTTCTTACGATAAAACCACACATATACCTGCCAACTTTTACGATATAAACGTAATTCGTACGATTTTTTAACTTGAATACGATTTTCCGATTTGTAGTTTTTTTTTACGATTTTCCTCTCTCACTCTCCCTTTTTGTGTTTATTTAAAAACACATTGAATTGCAGCTAAATGAGCTAAATATCCCATTACGGCAACCCTTATTATGTTTTAAGAGCATTTGAATGAGCTGCTGCTTGCTTGACCTTTCAGTGACAGTTCTTGAAAGGTGACAGCCGTGAAAGAAACGCGTGTTGTAGCCCCGGGCCATGTGGGAAGGCGTGAGACTCCCTTTTTCCTGCTTTTCCCACCACCCTTTGCTCTTGGCCTCTTGTAACTGTGAAAGCATGTTTGCATCTTTACATTGTTTCCAGACGTTCAAGAGTTGTGGTTAAAGTGTTTCTTTCAAATGCAAATGGTGTTATTTAAAGATTCATAGGCCTTCAACTTAAAATTGTGGTGTGTTTTTTCGTAAAAAATGGCTCCGAGCAAAATAAAAACAAATCAGTTTTCAATTTTTTCGCCAGGCTTATAAGAGTGAATTTTCTTGTGTTTGAGAATCAAAGAAAGGTGAAAAATTTGCGTTTTGCTCTGTGTGTCACTGTGACATAAATATCTCTGACGGTGGAAGAAACGACAATCAAATTCATACGACAAGACAAAAGCATAAAGACAATTTGATTCGAAGTGAACAAAGCTTAAATATTGGTAATTTTTTTCGAGCTGGACGTGAAGATGTGGGTGTTATACGTGCAGAATGTCTTTTCACTTCGTTCCTATTGGAACATAATTTTCCGATTAGTGCTGCAGATCATGCTGGCCCACTGTTTCGGAAGATGTTTCCCAATTGTGAAGAAGCCAAAAGGTATGGATATGGAAGAACAAAGACTACGGCAATTGTTGGAGAACTTGCATTAAATGAAGTACAGGTAATTGTTGAATCGCTGAGGCAAAGTCCATTTTCAGTCGCTATGGATGGCAGTAATGACAGTGATTCCAAATTATATCCCGTTGTAGTAACTTTTTATAATGAAAAGAAGGGAAAGGTGGAAAGCTGTTTCCTTTCTGTTCCAGCTCTTACAGGAGACTCAACTGGGAGAAATATAGGTAAGCTTATCATTGACAGTCTCAAATCCTGTAACATTCCACTTGAAAATTGTATTGCTTTAAGTTCTGATAATGCACCAGTGATGATAGGAATAAAGAATGGTGTTGCAGCAGTTCTGAAGGAAGTTCACGAAAATATTATAGTGATTGGGTGTCCCTGTCATTTGAACAACTTAGCAGCAAAAAAAGGTGCTGCCTGCCTCCCAGTTAATATTGACGAATAATTGGTTGATATTTTCTATTATCTTGAGAACAGTTCAAAACGTAAAGAGTCTTTGAAATAGTTCCAGTCTTTGCATAATGTTGAAGTGAGAAAAATTTTAAAGCACGTGTGTACGCGCTGGCTGTCGGTTGGCAGATGTTTAACAAGATTAGTAGAACAGTGGCAATCCCTTGTGTCTTTTTTCCACAGTGAAGTACAGGTTAACAAACCTAAGAGTTCTGTAGGTTTGAAAAGTGCATTTTTAAATTCATTCAAAATTCCAAAGCTGGAAACCCCATCAACATCATCAGCTTCATTGTTTCATCAACAGCCGTGTAATAGAAAATTGGATAGGCCTACTCTGAACAAGACAGAAATTGGGGTGAAGAGAAAAGATACATTTCCGACTCCAGATCAAATGAGGCTGTTGCTGCAGGATAACAAAAGGTCTCTGACACGAGAATAAACTCTATTTTTATTTCTCACAAGTGAAATAAACGAGGCCTTTTGCTACTTTCTTCTCCATGTTATCCCTGTACTTGAGAAGACAAATGTTCTCTTGCAGTCTCAGGCTCCACATATTCACATTTTGAAAGAATGTCTTCAAAGTCTGTACAAGGATATTCTTATAATGTTTGTAAAACCTGGCATTTTGAAAAATAGTGTAAAAGGAGACATCAATTACCATTCCCAGAGTAGTCAAAAAGATGATAGTGACCTTATAATCGGAAGTTGTGCATGTAGAATATTTGAAACTTTTAAGACCAAGGACAAAGCACTGTTCTTTCAGTCTGTCAGAAAATACTTTCTTGCAGTGTGCGATTACATGAAGCACAAGTTTCCTTTGGATAATGTGGTATTAGAAAATGCTTCAGTTGCTCGTCTATCTGCTATTGAAGATGCCTCTCTTAGAAGTATTAAATTCTTTGTGGATAAATTCCCGGTTATTTTGCCAACTGTAGAAGGTCACAGTGCAGATGAAGTTTTAGATGCAGTTCAGAGCCAATTTTGCCATCTGCAGACAAGTGACATACCAGATAACATCTTGAAAGAGGAGAGAATTGATGCTCAGTGGTCTCTCATTAGTAAAATCAAAAGTGTAGATGGACAGCTAAAATATGATAAATTGGCAAAAATTATACTTGCTATATTAAGTATTCCTCATAGCAATGCTGAGTGCGAGAGAGTTTTCAGTCAGGTGAGGAAGACGCGTACCGAATTTCGTTCATCTTTGTCAGATGAAATTCTGGAAAAACTGTTAATTATAAAATGCCGTCGCCGTGATGAAAAGTGCTTTGAAGGTAATATTGACACAGCATTTTTTAAAAAAGCAAAATCTGCAACAGCAAGATCACTGAAGCAGACAGTGTAAGCTCTGGTGGCAAAAGACACAATCAGCCCAACACATGTAAATATTAAACATAAAAGTTAACATTTATGTAGAGCTACAGCTGTACTATAAACATGTATGTATTCAGAGTTGTGTTAATAGACGTGGAATATTAATCGTGCATATTGGGTTGTACGCCAATGGAAATTATCACAATGTGAGTACCCTATTTAATTTTTTTAACTGTAGATAGGCCTATCGATCTAATAATGTAGTATTGATATTGAAATGTAGTGTATGTCAGGGTTAACTTTAATATTCAATAAGTTATAGGTGACCACTTTTTTATGAAGGTGATATTTCATTAGGTTTAAACAAAATTTTCCCCCCTCCTCCTCCCTACAGGGCAATTACGATTTTTCATATTCGAAGGTTGGCAGGTATGCACACATCATAATCGTTCATTGTCAAAACATTAAATAAAATTTGGAGCTGGTGTGAACAATACATACTCATTTTTTATTAAAATAACTATTGTGATTGCAGTTGGTTTAATTAGATAACTAACAGACACTTCACTGTTATTCATAACTGTGGAACTAACATTTGTTTCACTGAAATATTTCAGAGCAAACATTGAGATTTTAAGATTTTTCACTATTTATTCTGCTTATAAACACTGACTCAAGACTGCATACTTTTTTTGTACTGAGAATGACACGGTGCTTTTTTTTAGTGTTATCATCTGTTTTTATAAATTTTGTATATTGTGTGGAACCTAACTGGCACGTATTACAATGAGATCATATGTTAAAAGAGTGTGAAAAGAAGCTTAAAAACTTGTTTTAGATCTACTTCACAATGATTATCGTTAAGGATAATTTAGCACCATTTTGTTTATGGACACAGGTAATTTATTATTTCTAGTGAACATTTGGTTTCTGTTTAATTTGTAGTATAAATTTATTAATAATATTTATTCGCTTCTAAAATTTAATTTATATTTTGAACCAAAAGTAAACAGTGTCTGCAGTCTATCAAACATTAACAAAGGGGTTTAAAGAGAACCACACTCTGTAAAATCAGCTAAGCATAAAGTTGTAGAATCACTCTTTGTTTCCTAATATTAATATTTCTGTCAAGTAACTGACACTGTGTTTGTTTTGAACTTTTCATTTATTTTCTAGGTGGTTCTACAACTGCTGAATTTACTACACGGATAACAACTACATTTCATACACGTGAAAAACGTTATAAATGCAGCCTATGCAGCAAAAGCTTTTCCCTTTCAAATAACTTGAAAACACATATGAGGATTCATTCGGGTGAGAAACCTTTTAAATGCAACATATGCATTAAAAGCTTTTCTGTGTCTAGTAACTTGCACAGACATATGATGATTCATTCAGGCGAGAAACCTTATTATACATGCACCATATGCAGTAAACGCTTTTCCCAATCTAGCAACTTGAAAAATCATATGAGGATTCATCTGGGTGAGAAACCTTTTAAATGCAGCAAATGCATTAAAAGCTTTACCCACTCTGGTTACTTAAAAACACATACGAGGATTCATTCAGGCGAGAAACCTTTTAAATGCAGCTTATGCATTAAAAGCTTTTCCCAATCTAGTATCTTGTACAGACATATGATAATTCATTCAGGCGAGAAACCTTTTAAATGCAGCATATGCATTAAAAGCTTTTCCTTAAAAAGTCACTTGAAATCTCATATCAATATTCATTCAGGT
>KZ875028.1:4537-14731 GCA_003456935.1 Machilis hrabei
TGCTATTATCCTGTAGAGTCTGTCAATATCAAATTGTCATGTTCAGTAAATGATCACTGAATAAGAAAAACATCAGGCACAAGTTGTATGATATCTAGCCTACAATAGTANCGAAGGGTGCATGACGTATTGAGCAAGCAAGCAATAATGCCTGATTGTATGCTTACAAAAATAACATTTCCTACCTCACGTTTATTGACAACAATTGCAGAGTTCAAACTTTATATCTATCTGTCGTTAGTGAATTTTGGATGTAAGCTGTACTTTCTATAACCAGGCAAACTGGCAGCGCTGATTGCTTGACCAATACGTCACCCATACTTTTCTACTTGTTTTACGTCATACTTATGTTTTGTTAGTGGATAATTTCACGACAGTTTGTAATGGACAATCATAAACTTCTATACTTTACACGAGATTCGAACCCATTATATACCAATCTGTTGGTCCAGTACGATGACCACCATACCAGCAAAATCAGATGAAATGCAAGAACAACATGCATTTGAGGGATTTTAATTAAAATTGGTGTGCCGGTCACTAATACTGCCTAATAATTATTAACTGCGAATCTTTTGCTTTGCTATTGGATTATGGTCCCACTGTTAATGGAGACCCCATCCGCGTCGTAATGTCGCTCCAGGATACTTGAATATTGCCACTCACCCGACACATAGCCGGAGGTGGGTTCTTTTACATCGAACAATTATCGATGGGACCCGCTTTTAACGTGACTCCCGGAACACGCCTACGATCTTAACTTAGTGTGGAGTGCTTCACAGGCAGCCCCGGGGTTTAAACCCGGGACCTTCCGATCAGGAGGCGAGCACTCTAACCACTAGGCCAACCTGTCGGTCAATTGCGAACAAGATTCATTTTAATTAGAGTACTTGGCCTAACACCAAGCCATATTAAAGGTTCCCTAAGTAGAATCAACATATTTGGGGAATTACGTGTAAGGTATTCTAGTACACAAAGTTTGATGGTGCACATTTTCCGGAAAAAAAGCAATAGTTACTTAATATATCTTCCTTTTTAAATTGTTAAAATAATTTTTTGTTATATTTTATACACCATTTAAACCAATGTTCCTCCTGTTTCCAAGAACGTGTGTTCAATCAGTAAGCCACTAGTAATGGAGTTCAGTTCCAGTGTCAAATAACGTTAAATTGTAAAGGTGGTATTACATTCTAAAAATTATTTCTTCTAAACCGTGTATCCAAATGGATTTCAGAATGATTTCGATAGTGTGAAATACTTCAACAAATACATTTCGTCTATTTTATTCCCAAACTTTTCTTCGGAACTGATACGAGAACCAATCAGAAACAATCTATGTATAAGATAGCGTCGGGCGTGAGCTAGAAAGTCAGCTGCCGAGCTGGGGTAACAGAGTAATATAGAAGTGTAGACAGTAGTTACCGAAATAAAAATGCCAAGGGAATGTCTTCTTCGTAACGTCATTGTAAGAGATTATTCTTACGCGAAGTGGTAGACCAATTACCTACTTACTATGCGCTAGATAAGTGTGACCAGAAGAATTTGTGTAGTGGTAACATCAATGTTTTCGCAAAGCGCATTTGTACACATGGTTTGGAAAAAAAGGTTTGTGCAATGCCTTAAGAAAGTTCATTTCTTAAAATAAAAATTTTACTATTTTAATGGCAGAATGATATTTGTAATATAACAAAACGTAAATGTAGTTTAATATATAAAAGAAAATTAAATATTTTGTTTCAGGTTGTTGTTTGTTGTCTTTCGTAGTGCTGAGCATTGGTGACCATAGCAATAAACGTGTATTGCCATGTATTTTTAGTAGAAATTTGAGGAATGATGGTGAAATTGTGTGACGAATTTCCATAACTAACCAACTAAAAGTGTATGTAGTCAAAGAGGATAAAAGTGTACAATGGTTACACAATTAAAATATTATATCTATGAGACAACAAGTTAGGTTACAAATTAGCTGAATCTTTCTGTCAGTTTTTAGTTTTTAAAAGCAAACATTGTATGGTGTCGAGGTGAAATTTTAACATAATAGAACGAAGCAGAGTTTACTATGCATCACAAGTGAACATTTAGACAAGAAAGCGGACATCTGTGCTATTCGTTACTGTCGTTTTGACATTTTTTGGTACTGGTTGGCTAGACTAACTCAATGTCAAATTCGCGAACTTTTTTCTCGGCAAAGAATGCGCAAGTATTGTTAATAAGGTAGCCATAATACTGTTCAAAATAGTATCTATTAAAACCAAATCTCACGAACATAGACAACAACCATGACAGTAACAGTGCGAGAAAAATAGCTGACAACAGCTTCAATGTTTGTTCTGTTTGAGTTGAAATTGATTCGTGTTATAAAAAGACATTGAATCAATTCGAAAACAAAATAGTTGAACCTCAAAGACTACATGAAGCTAAACTGCTGTATGTTATGTTACTCGCACTGCTAATGTGTGATAAAAAAATGACTGGTATCTTAAACATAAATTAAACTTACATTTTTTTTGTCCTTAGACAATTATTTAAATAAAATATGTTTATTTTTTACTCAGCGGTAGTCTAGGTCAGAACTTTGTCTGTCTGAGTCGGCCAAGTTGTCTAAGGGGCTAAAAAGCGTCGACGTGAGCTGGAGAATGTGTTAAGCTTCTGGTTGGATCTCCGCTGACATTGATATAATTTATAAATAGAATTAGACATCTATCATTTAAACTAAACTTAGTTATTAAGTCTGACCATTTCTATATTAAATAATTACTTGCGTAACAACTTAATTTATCATATTTATAATTTGTTTAATTTAGTTTCAATTTTATTAAATGCACAAACCCATTTAGCTGGTACATGTAAAAAAAAATCTAAAATAAAATAAACATTGTTTTTAGCGTGATTTTTGTTGTTGTTGTTGCTCATTTGCAACTTGCATATGTGGTTCAAACAAGTGAGATGTACACAAATCTTCCAAATTATTTTTCTGGCGGTGCTTTTTTTTCAGCTGATATTTTTTTAGACTGTTGATTATAAACACTGTTTTTTTAACCTTACAAAGAACCGTTGCGTAACACTTAAGACTTTCCCAAATAAGCATCACCGGCAATCCTCAACAACAAAATGTCATTCATATCANATAATATCATAAGACGATGCTATTTCGATGGTAAATGTCTCCGTTTGGAGTAAATGTTTTGCCAGTACAGATTCATGAAAATTGACCAAATTGTTAAAATGCATTAACAATTCAACAGAAGCCACCAATCAATAAAAAGTTATTGTTATTATTTACAGGCTTTGTAGATACATTATTTACACAAAGATTAATGAAAATTGCTCAAGAAATTCATGTGCTATTACAATTCAACAAAAGTCCCGACCTTGGAAAAATGGTAGGAGAAATACAGTACCAGGAACGATTTTGACATATCCAAACGAAGCGTAGCGCCAAATGTCGATTCGCTTAAAACGCAAATTTTCGTTCACTTACCAAGCTACGAAAAAATTACATTCGCTACGTCTTTCAGGCAAAGCTTGAAAGACGTAGTAGCGAATTAANTTTTTTCGTAGCTTGGTAAGTGAACGAAAAAGTGTGTTTTAAGCGAAACGACATTTGGTGCTACGCTTCGACAAACGACATTCAAGTAGAACTGAAATTATGTAACTGGAAACGTCACCAATTTCGGGAGTCATTGGTATTAGTGCAGTTTGAGGGATAAATTGGTTACTACTGCATTTCGGTGTATGATAAACAAGATGTCTTTTCACGAAATGTTNTGGACATGTGAAAAAGTAAACGCTTTTAAGCTGGCCATTTAGACACAGTCAAAATGGGTCCAATGATCGTGAATTTAATCTTGATTGACGTTTTCTTGTAATTAGCTTTTTTCACCTTCCTGTACAATATCTGCGGCTCCTTTAATGTCGATATTAATACTTTCTATTGCAAACTGTTGCGTTCTGATTTCAGCGCCAATCTGTTGGAGAACAGACACANAGTAGCCATAATACTGTTCAAAATAGTATCTNTTAAGACCAGATCTCACGAACATAGATACCAACCATGACAGTAACAGTGCTCTGTATTGGTGTCCACAGATTTTCCAAAGGTGTTTTTCTGTGATGAGTTTATCGCAGTTTTTTTTACGTTCGACGGGCATATCATAATTTTTTAGCTTGCGTTAGGGTAGGGGTCGTT
The DNA here is from genome assembly GCA_003456935.1 of Machilis hrabei. Taxonomy (NCBI): domain Eukaryota; kingdom Metazoa; phylum Arthropoda; class Insecta; order Archaeognatha; family Machilidae; genus Machilis; species Machilis hrabei. The sequence continues at coordinate 8,727 of KZ875028.1, forward strand.
CTAACATCGTTTGGTGCTGTTGCAAATTTAACCGAAAGATGTCACCTTGAAACAATGGTCGAAGTAGTAAACATTAGTTGACATGATGATCGAAACGTACGTTCCTGACATATCTTATGCAACAGACCATTCATAGGAAGTATGATAAAAATCTGTGAAAGGGTTTTGGTTCTATGGCTTATTTGACCAGAAGCAGCCATCTTGTAAAAAAATATTTTAAAAATAGACATCATGGTCAAAACTTAAGTCTCAGACACGTATACGTGAATACTCACATGGAGTGTATTAAATGTTGTTGAAGGGATTTTGACACTACTTAAAATTCGCCCAAAAGTTATCCTCGTGAAAAAATGGCTAAAAATATTATCGGTCATAATTGGAGATGCATATTTTCGTCATGTTTTATACTATAATTCAACCTCGCTGTGTTTGGTCCACATCGCTGGAACAGCTTATCCTCTGATGTTCGATCATAATTAGACATAGTGTACAGCCACGATAAGGTTTCTTATTATCTCCAAAGAGAGAAAGCCTAAAATAATGTCGCAGTCTATCTTGATATAAAAAGGGTAGAAAATGTCTAGATCGATTTTTACAGGAATTCATGCGTTTCTTCAAGATTTGCATGCTCTACAAATTTGTTATTTGTTATGTTAATTTTTAATGTAACTCTAGCCTTTTATCGGTCATTTTGAAAAATGAAGCATACCCCTCACTGCGAGCTCAAACTGAATCATANATTCAGATTCTTATTATACGACAAGAAAGTATAGCTTCTACTGTTCTCAAACATATGAACTTTTTCATTTCGAATTTTGTTTACAAATATTTTACTTAACGTGCAGTTTTATCGTCCGATGAACTTTCAGGCAACAAATGCCAAAAACCAACGTAGGGTCAGCGCTAAGGGTGGTTTTACCGCATCAGGGACATGATTATACCTTTTTTGGGGGGAAAGCCGGGGGCGTTTCATCTTGTTTTTTACGCCCCAAAGAAAAAGTATCAAATCTATATATTTTTTCTTCTAAAAACTTATAATTGATTTGGAGTAAAAAATAAATCAACTGTTACGTTACTTTGTATTTATATTCACTGGTAAGATCCCTATTGTTGATAATCTAATTCGACTGAAAAAAGAAACGGCGCCGCGTTATGTTTACTGGTGCACCGCACCTACTTACAAGGGAACTTTCTCCGCTGGTTATAAAAGTGTCAACAGAAAGCTAGTGCACTGTAAAGTTCCAGCTCTAAAAGTAATTATGAGCAAGGAAAAAAATGCAAATTGACAACAGGCTAATTACTAGAGCCTATTAAAGAGTATTGTTCCAAACTTAAGTCCTTACATAAAAGGTGCATGTTGAGACCAGCTTAGTGGTCCAGAAACCAACCTGCTTGGCCGGGTGGCTGTGGGTTCGAATTCCGCGTAAGGCATGGATGTTTGTGATGTCGAATGTGTGTAAAGAATGAAATAGAATAATAACCGATACAAGAGCAAGGCTCAGAAAAAAAGATAAGGCGTGCTACTCGTAAGCAAGATGTTAGTGGTTCGATAACAGGATTGGGCACATGTTTTTTTTATTTAAAAGGAGTAAATGTGTGTCGAAATATTTTTAGTTACGTCGTTTAAGGGTTTTGAGTATTTTAGCGTAATTATAAGCCAGAACAAAATCATAAAGATGGTCTTGGAGCTGTTGATGAGATTGATACTTTGCTTAAAAGATTCTGTGCACACGGAATTCATAAATTTAAATAAAACCAAAGCACGTTACAAATTAAAATGAGGTTTATTGCCATTCAGTAGATGATGGAAACAAAAGGACTGTTAAAAATGTATGCAACGTGCAAAAGGAAAGTAAGTAAAATTAGGTGCCGAACAATTTGACCTCAAATTATAAAATATCATTGTTTTCACAGATTGAAACTCGGGAGGGCGTTCTTTTAAGTAACCAGATTTATAACAAGCGTATTTTATATTTTCAAATTTATCTGATGAAAATTGATTGAAAACAAAATAATTAGCTATGATAATATTGTTTCTTAAGTGCAACGCAAATTCAGAACCATGCAAATTAACGTAATTCGACATTTGCTTTAAATAAAATGTGTAATGTCTAAACAAAATAAACATCCAGTAGTTGAATTCTACCAGTAGTTTGGGAAGGAATGGTCAGGAAATAACAATGAGAATTTTCACCAAATACTTTAATAAACACATCGGAATATATTTGTCCTGACTAGGAATCCTGAAGTAAAATCAATTTCTGGTTTAACAGTTTCTGTTAAAAATTCCTCAAATAAAAGTGTTGTCATTTTACCAGAACTTGAACATCGAACCACAAGGTTACTACACAGTTGTGATAGTTTGTTAATTTCTTTAGCGATCACTGGACCAAAGTATCCTTTTGGCTCTTCTAAACAAATAAACATTTTCCGTAATAATTTGGCTGCTCTTGGAACTACAGGCTGTGTGTTGTTCATTTAAACTCACATTTTTTAATAAAGATGGAAAATAAAATGTATGTGTATGATCTTGGTATCAAACCAGCAATCTCTTGCTTACGAGGCGCTCGCTTTACCTCTGGACCACCAAGCTCGTCCCGTTATTACCGTTTATGTGAGGACTAACGTTTGGAATAATACTCTTTAATAGGCTCTAGTAATTAGCCTATTGGTCATTTGTATTTTTGTCGTTGCTCATAATTACTTTTACAGCTCAAAGTTTACAGTGCACTAGTTTTCGTCTGAAAGTTCCCTTGTTATAAGAATTACATTTAGTATGCGGGAATTCAATGGCACTCAATTAAAAAAAACATGACAAGGTTCGTGTAATAGTCCTTCTTCAAGTTCAAAGGCATGTTTCCTAAATATGACAATGTTGCCAAATTAAAAAAGATTAGCTAAGAGAAATGACAGTTTGTAATATAGGTTTCAAGTGAAACTGAATTCGGAAAACGCATCAAACGGTGTAATAGTTTCTCTTTGAGGTCAAAACAACGTTTAAAAAAATGTTTCCAGATTAATAATAATATAATAATAAAAAGTTTATTTACATAGATATGTATTTACAAAAATCTACAAATTGAGCAAGAAAATACTCGTACACGTGGATTTACAATTGTTGACCACAAATGGATCCTAGAGAAGATAGTTTTGCAGTTGGGGTTATCACTGTGTTTAAAAACCATACCAGATTTTGCTTTATGTTTTGAAATCTTAGTATGCTAAATTAGCAGAGTATTTCCATATCAGGCTAGTTGGTGGTATAGTTACTGTAGATTGTACTGTAGGCTACAGTGTCAGCTGACGCCACACCTTGTATCAAAGAATTGCAGTATAAACCCGCAAACTTTCGCGTGTTAAATTAGTCAGCTTAAAATCGGCTTTATACCCTAACTTTTACGAAAACTTAAGTTAGATANGTGTGATAGTTCGTGTAATGTAAATAATTGTAAATTATATAGTTGTAGTAAGGTACTCAAATGTGATGTAAAACCGTCCGATACACTTTCTGAAAAGTGTACGCCTATCAGAATTCCGTCCAGATTTAGGTAGATTGTATTAAAAAAAAATAGGCATTTATAATGTAGAGATAGTCTAAATAATATATAACTGTAATTATATATTGCATATTTATAAAACAATACGTAACTGTACCAAAGTTGTCTAGTTGTTAGTGCCATCTGTGATGTTAAATTGTTTAAGAAATGTTTGATGTTAAGAGGATATGTATACGTTTGTTGTATGTTATCAATATATCTCTACAAAGGCATGTATAAGTAAATAGTTTCACTGCAAAACCTACGTATTTTTATTTTTTAAACCTTTCCTTGCTTATACAAAGTATGTGATTAGTAAAGTAACTGTCATGCGTATAGAGTATTTAAAATGCATAGTTTTTATAGTATTTATCAGACAGTTTTCAGTCTGAAGATTTATTTTATGTTGATGGTTTTTTTCAGATCATATTCAATCTGAAGTTTTATTTTTTAATGATAGTGTTTATCAGTAAATTTTCAATCTGAAGATTTTTATTATTATTATTGAGGGTGGTCATCAAACCATTTTGAATCTGAAGATGTATTTTGTATTGAGGATTTTTATCAGACCATTTTCATTCTGAAGCTTTATTTTTTCTTGAAAGAGGTCATCAGGATGATTTAAGTCTGAAGCTTTATTTTATAAGAGTGCTCATCAACCATTTTCAATCTGAAACTTTGTTTTTATTGAGGGTGATCATCGAATCATTTTCAATCTGAAGATTTATTATTTATTGAAGGTCACTCACAAACTAATAAAAAAGTCATCTAATAAATGAATGTAATTATTCGTCGTTAAAAAGGACTTGTACGTTTTATTACGTTCAGCTATGATTCTGGGCGTCACCCGAAGATATACTTGTAAGTGAAGGTGTCCGACTGTAAGTGCGAACTGTGATGAAAGATTGCATAATTATAGAAATGGTTGGTGAGAATATAACCGTATAGTCTGATGGATGGAAAAGCTGACAAAAATCATCATTTAACGTCACAATAAAAAATAACAGCTACTCCAAACTGGCCACGAGTGCAGTGAACTCTGGTACTGTGTGCTCCGGATTCGAATCTCGGTTATTAGATATTATTTATATTCAGTCAACTTGTAATTATATCATAATACATGGTAGATAAAATATNAATATGCACTACAAAAGCTTCAACCTTACAAAAATAAAAAACAAACTACTTTCTGTAGATGTAAAATATCAGTNCATCAAGGTGTTTAGAAAAGACCAGTACTCGTACCATTCATTTGCCAGTAAGCATCGAACTTTATTATTTGATTCATTGTGCAAACATACACAAGAAAAAAGTGTAAGATTTTTTATTTCACTTTACTAAGAAAAAAAGTGACCGACATAGATAAAAAACCACTAACCAGCAACTTTCGTTTTTAAGTTCTATTCAAATCGAGTTAGAGTTTTCACAATGTCGCTAAACTAAGGATTCCAGTCGTTTAAATAAATAACAATAAAAACAAAATTAGCAAAATTACCGACCTGGTTGAATCAAGAAGTTTGGATTGATCTCATGTCAGGGGCTTAGAATATACACAACATAAAATAAAAGCTTGCCATTTAAAAAAAAATCTTACTAATTGAAACTGACATTTTGGCCTTTTCTTTTATCCAGGAATTAAATTTTTAAATGTCCTATTCCACCATTAGAAGAAAGTGAAAACCCAAAAGCCAACATGATTCAAACCGATCCAAACCGTCGTTGAATCAAACATATTAATTATTAAATGTCATCAAATCAAGTAAAGTTAGAAGATAGGCAAAAGATTCGCGATTATTCAATCATGGTACTTATATTTTAAATTTCCTCAAAATCTGTCTAGTCTTAGGAGCTGCAACGAACTAAGTCCTACATACAGACAGAGAAAAATGCGTGTGCTCCTTAGCTACACACCAAAAAGCGCGGACACGTCAAAAGATCGTGGATAAATGCTATCTGGAGGTTGAGGTCAAAATTACATCTTCAAAATTACCAAGTCTGTTTTCTATTTCATTACCTGTATATAATTTACTTCTAGGTTTTCTGTATTTACTATTGCTGACTCTGGATATTATGGGACAATTGTAACACATATTCTGTAAGGGACATTCCATGTCAAATCAACATGAACACTGAACCTCGTTGTCTCAGATTGTTATGATTTTTAGTATATTGGTTGTACTCATGGAGAATATGAAGAATACACAATTTTGGATTTTTAAGCAAGTGGATTTTTTAAAATTGAATTTCAAAAATGGCGAAAAACATCAATTTTCAGCGAACATCACTACATGAAACCTCTCGTACCTCAGCAACCTTTTGTCTTAAAGGTCTCAAAAATATATGTTAAAGGGGCATGCTTTCTTAGCCATTACCCAAAGTTTCAAGTTGGGATGGAAATGCGATCACGTTTATTAATAACACAGGTCTACAGGGTTTTTGTAACACAGATAAAAATATAATTTTTACTAT
>KZ875036.1:9538-19903 GCA_003456935.1 Machilis hrabei
CATGTTACAGTAGAGAATAAAGAACTACTTTTTTGTGTGTGTTAGGTTTTAGTTGACCTATCAGTCAGTACTGTAAACATTTGTAAAAAAAATGCAGAAGTGTTCTTCAATAAGTGCATATATTGATAGGTAACTTTTAATGAAGGTGTACTTGACGTTTTTGCAGAAAACATTTAATAAATCCGACAATTCTTCATTTACAGTTTTATGTATTACTATTTGCAAAGTGTAAGCAAACAAGTTAGGCAGCTACACTGCAGCTTAAACTTTCTTTTTTTTTTAATAAATTCTCTAATGTGTAGCTACACCAACAGAGCTTTTCTCGAAACAGAGGCTATGAAAAAGTCCTTTGTTCTGCTTATTTGATATCTACTTTCTTCTTCTTCTTCTTCTCTAATTTTTATATAGGGAGTGGATGAGTACTAGCTCGTATACTCCCATATCTACTTTAAAACCTTTCATTCGTGGTTCTTGAAAATGACTTGGGTTTCTATAATTGTATTGCAATAGTGGAGTTATATCGAACGCATTCAGCTGAATGTTATTCATTTCTAGTGAGCTGTATTTGCTGTCTTCCAGAATAAACATCCTCTCATCGCCATGCATTTTGTAGTCTTCACATAAATTTATCTTATTTCATTTAGGATTCTCTGTCAATGATGCTGCGATGTGACCATTTTGCCTACACTAAACGGGAATGGGCATAGTTGATTCTAAACCTGTTTGTAACGTGCTTTTAGCTGACCTGTGTAGTCTAGTATTTTGAGTTCTAGATGGAGTTTTNGGGTTTGAATGGTTCTTTGTGAGTGTCCAATCATCTTTATTAATCAATGATTCTTCATTCAACTTCATTAATGAAAGTAAGCATTGTTCATCATCGTTAAATGACCCATTAAGTGTGAATACAAGTGTAACACATCCTATGTTAATATGCTTTTAGGTAAGCCTGTAGGGCCTTACAGTCAGCATTCCAGGCTGAAAACCAAGTTCTTGTTTTTAGGTGGGAGGGAGTTGGTTCCCAATTAAAACTAAGTTTTAAATGTCTATCATACCCATGAAAACAATGACAAAATTGCTAACTGTACTTAATAACGTAACACGTATCAGCAGGACCTAACACGTGCNAAGATATGCAAGTTAAGTTTAGCTTTCTTTATGTACATCTACATCTTACCCCGCAATAAACTTTAAGTCTTTGGCAGGAGGTGAAACGTACCAACTCATAAACGATTCCATTCACGAATTGTCCGAGGAAAAAAAGACCACATATACCCGTCCGTTCTACACCTAACTTCCCTAATCTTATTTCCATGATCGTTTCTACATATATATGTAGCTGTTTGCAGTACATGTTCGCAGTTAAATAACAATTGACCCTCAATGATTTGTTTGAACCTTTTCATCCTACTTTCTGGCGGTTTTCAGCTAATGAAACCCAATTTAATTGTTCAAACATTTCAGATATGCTATCTAATCTATTGTAACGACCCAACACAAACCTTTCTGCCCTATGCTGTACCCCTTAAATGGTGAGGGTCCCAAACACAACTAAAGTATTGTAGTAACGCAGTGTACGCGATTTGTTTAACTTTTAAGAACTTTTCTTTAATGTCCTTTGAATAAATAATGTGTGCGACTTTACTATTCAGTGTCTTTTTCTTAATTAGTAAGTTCTGTAAAGCCAAACATATGAACACTAAAACATTACATTAAAGTAGGGGTTAGCCTACCCAGGTACCCACTAAAAATTGTTTTTGAAGTCAGGCTTACCTGTTTAAATGGGTATTAACTACCTGATATACCCTTTTTGACCCAATATACAGGATATACTCGTAGTTTGCATTCATATTGTCATTTTCCCATCCCACCTGCTGTATTTGTTTATAGAAAATGCCATGAAAATTGGGATCCGAGGGACGGAGACTCCTGAGGAAAAAAAATGTATATTCATCACGTGGTTCACTCCATAAATCATGTGATATGTCTATGGTTTGGATCCAGGGGTCTTGTTCGATTCTTGAGTTTTATATAAGTACCAGCATGGTGCAAAATAAATTGACTTTTGCCACCTTACCTTCCTACACCTCAACAAAAAAATATTCCAAAACTGAGCTGTTTTGATTTGTAATCTCAAGGCTTACTCTAATGCCAGGCAACTGTGTTGGCAACGAGATGTTTACCTCTGAACACGACTGGCAGCCTCCTGTTAACATTTATTTGTCTATACAAGCAAACAAGTAGTTACCTATTAAAAATATAATTACACTTGGGTACACATTTATTTGTGCATTGAAAGTATCGGATATTGGGTACCCAAATACTTGTAGACCCCTAGTTATATCAGGGTCCTATTGCTAAGTGTTTAAAGTAAAATAATCCATTACCAGCAATACCATAACCTCCAGCTAAAGACAGCGTCGAATTACCCATCAGGTGTTGAACGACGTAAATCGCTACATATTATTTTCCACCTGAAGGGAGAACATTAAGTGCTGTAATTTTTCAATAATGTATTTTTAATAATGATACAGAAAATATCTTATAGGTGGATATACAACCTCTGTCCAGAAAGTTCGGTGAATGACGTGATACTGCTAACGGTCGTAAGATTGCGCTACCACNGTATCCTGNGCCGGACAGCTCAAGACATGTCTGAACAAGTACCCGAGTGNCGGCGCTGCCAGTGTGCTTCTCGTGTGTAAACAGCACATTGTAGAGTGAAGGTGTAGTGCGCGCGGTCGAAACCCAAAATGGATCAGCGAACTAATATGCTGTTCTGTTTCAAACATGGAAAATCAGCGAAAGAGACTCATGAAATGCTGACAACAGTTTACGAAGAACGTGCTGTCACCTTGAAATGTGTTTATGAGTGGTTTAAACGCTTCCGAGAAGGGCGGGACACCCTGGAAGACGCCCCCCGAACTGGCCGGCCTGCTACTGCACGCACCCCGGACAACGTACAGAAAGTGAAGGAACTTTTGTCCCAGGATCGTCGTGTGACAGTGCGAATGATAGCAGAGGAAGTGGTAATTGGTCGTGAGACGGCCCACCTCATAGTGACCCAGGATTTGGGTAAACGCAAGCCTTGCTCCTGACTCGTGCCCCCCACTTTGACGCCNGAAGAAATGCAAGTTCGGCTTGNCGCCTCTGGAGACCTCATCGACATGGCGGATCGAGACCCAAATTTCCTGAAAACCATCGTCACGGGCAACGAGACCTGGTGCCTGAGGTACGACCCCGAAGGCAAGCGTCAAAGTATGGAGTGGCGGGGTCCAGGGTCGCCGAAAAGCAAGAAGGTGTGCAGTGAGAGATCCCGCATCAAGACAATGCTCGTGGTGTTCTTAACTCTGAGGGTCTCATCCATAAAGAATTCCTCCTTGAGGGCACCACGTTAAATGCCGCTACGTACGTGGAAATACTGAAACGTCTGCTGCAACGGATCAAGCGGGTATGCCCCCAGTACGCCAAACAAGGCGACTGGACCCTGCTCCACGACAATGCCCGGCCACACACTGCCTTTCGGGTGCAGCAGTTCCTGGCCAACGGGATTTGTGTCACTCAATCACCCACCCTAGTTGTATACCCTGGACTATTTCTTGTTCCCCAAATTGAAATCTGCCCTGAAGGGCCAGAGATTTTTGGACATCCAACGTAATGTTACGAACCAACTGAAGGCTGTTCCTAAAGACGACTACACCAGGAGTTTCCAGGACTTGTACAGCCGTTCCCAGAAGTGCGTTTCCATCGACGGGGATTACTTCGAAGGACAGTAACTGCTGTTTCAGGTAAGCCAACAATTCATTCGCAATATAGACACATTCACCGAATTTTCTGGACAGAGGTTGTATATATGAAGCCTTGCTAGTAAAAGAAACACTGATAGCATCCACAAGACTTGAAATTCTGTAACTACTTGGGACAAAGTAAACATACTTGTTTGGCACTTCGTTTTTAACAAGAGTTTTCATTCGTATGTTATGCATATTAAGTAAATATCTCTGTACTGAGGCAACGTCAAAATCCTATAGAAAAAAAAGAGTGTGATACTACCATTTTCTCCTATTGGTTCTGAGACATTATTCACTTGATGCAGTGCTGATATTATTAGACATACCACTCACTGAACATATTTCGAAATATAATACCATCACAAGGTTAGTGTTGCATAGTACATGATTTCTATACAATTATGTAATTGATGTATGTAGGGCATCTTTCATTACTCCGTATATCTACATCTTACCCCGCAATCAACTTTAAGTCTTTGGCAGGGGGTGCAACACACCAACTCATAAACGATTCCATTCACGAATTGTCCGAGGAAAACCAGACCCAAATACCTGTCGGTTCTACACCTAACTTCCCTAATCTTATTTGCGTGAACGTTTTTACCTGTATATGTAGCTGTTTGCAGTACGTGTTCGCAGTTTAATGACAATTGACCGTATACATGTGTAACTACAGGTAAAATAAAGTATTGTAAAAAAGTGCCTTAAGTAGATTAAATTGTAACAAGAGTCATTTTAAGTAGTGTGGTTTGATATACCTTGCATTNCATATTGGTGTTAAAGAGAGTGTGTTTGAGAATNTATGTTTGTTTAATCAATAGAAGTTTTACACTTGCTACTTTATTATTCTCTTTTGTTTCTACCTTTCAGATAGAGGAATTGTTTCTACTGAGGTCATTACAGAAACATCAGAGCAACACAATATTAGTAATAATTCGCAGTTCACAAATTGTACAACTCGTAAAGAAAGGAAGGCCTTTCCGTGCAGTGTTTGTAATAAATGTTTTTCTCGTCCTAGTTATGCAAAATATCACGCAACAACTCATACAGGAGAAAAGCCCTTTTCATGCAATTTTTGCAATAAATGTTATTATCAGTCACTTGATTTGGAAATACATATCCGAACTCATACAGGAGAAAGGCCGTTTACATGCAGCATTTGCAGTAGAAGTTTTTCTCTGTCAAGTTCTTTAGCAGTGCATGTAAGAACTCACAATAAAGACAAGNCNTTTACATGCAATGAATGCCACAAATGTTATTCTTCATTAGATTATGTGAAAAGACATAAAAGATTCATTCATGCTGGGAGCCATCCCTTTACATGCAAGTTTTGCAATAAAAGTTTTCCTTATAAAAGTATTATGAAAAAGCATATAATAATCCACACAGGAGAGAAGCCCTTTAGGTGCACGATTTGCAATAAAAGTTTTACTCATAAAGGGTCTTTCAAAAGACATAGCAGAACTCATACAGGAGAGAGGCCTTTTAGATGTATAATTTGCAGTAAAGCTTTTAAACAAGTAAGTGAGTTGAACTGTCATACAAGAATTCATACAGGAGAGAGGCATTACATATGCAGCTTTTGCAGTAAAGGATTTCTCCAGTCTGGTAGTTTGAAAACTCACATGAGAATTCATACAGGAGAGAAGCCATTTACATGCAGTATTTGCAGTAAACAGTTTTATACTAAGAGTGATTTGAAAAAACATATAAGAATTCATACAGGAGAGAAACCGTATAAATGTGGATTTTGCAGTAAAGCTTTTTCTTTCTCTGATGGATTGATAAGACATACAAGAACGCATACAGGTGAAAAGTTATTCATGTGTAGCATTTGCAGTAAAACCTTTGGTGAAAAGAATTCTTTGGAAAGACATATCAGAACTCATACAGGAGAGAAGCCATTTTCATGTAGCATTTGCAATAANACTTTTGCTCGACAATCTGACGCCAAAGTTCATACAAGAGTGCACACTCAAGAGAGGCCCTTTATGTGCCCCTTTTGCAGTAAACGATTTAATCAATCGAGTGCTATGAAACTACACACAAGAATTCATACAGGGGAGAGGCACTACGTATGCAGCTTCTGCAGTAAAGGATTTCACCAGTATGGTGGATTGAAAACTCACATGAGAAGTCATACAGGAGAGAAGCCATTTACATGCAGTATTTGCAGTAAACAGTTTTATACTAAGGGTGATTTGAAAANACATANAANAATTCATACAGGAGAGAAACCATATAAATGTGGATTATGCCGAAAAGCTTTTTNTTTCTCTGATNNATTGATAAGACATACAAGAACGCATACAGGTGAAAAGTCATTCATGTGTAGCATTTGCAGTAAAACCTTTGGTGAAAAGAAACCTTTGGAAATACATATCAGAACTCATACAGGAGAGAAGCCATTTTCATGTAGCATTGGCACTAAAACGTTTGCTCGATAATCTCAAGTGAAAGTTCATACAAGAGTTCACATGTGAGAGAGGCCCTTTATGTGCACCTTTTGCAGTAAACGATTTTATCAATCGAGTGCTATGAAAATACACACAAGAATACATACAGGAGACAATCCGCATGTGTGCACAATTTGTAATAAAGGTTTTCCTCTACCAGGTGCACTGCGAATTCACACAAGGAAACATACAGGAGAGAAACCATACAAATGCTACATTTGCAGTAGAAGTTTTAGTCAGTTTAGTATTTTGAATNCGCACATTAAAACTCATAAACCCAGTTGTTCTTCTCATTCTGATACTTAAAAAACCGCACAAGAATTTGTACATGTAAAATAAAGTGTTTCTTACAAGGAAAATCCTTAGTGAGAAGTGCTTTGGTTTTTAAACATGTGTTGAAGAGAAACTTTCCCTTGCATAGCTTCACACTACAACATACAGTGAATGACAACGTGTTTTTATCACACAATTTTGTTTTATTTTTTCAACTTGATTTATAACCATTGTTATACCTTACATGCTATTAGATTTCCGTAGATCAGTGGTAACTCCATTGTCTTCCAGCCTTTTCAATTTTCAGAACTGGCATTGCCACATTTCTGAAAATCAAAGAGGCTTCAATACGATGAAGTTACCTTTGAACTACGGGAAGCATAAGTATAACAATGGATATAAAATAAGTTGAATGAAATAAGAAAATAAAAAAGTTCTAGTGGCAAAAATTTATAGCCATTCACGTTATGTTGTAGTGTTAAACTATCCAAGTGAAAGGTACTCTGCAACATATCTTATGCTAATTGAAATTACAGCGCTTCCCACTGGGGGTCTATATTGTTAGCTCAGGTATATCAAAAAACTNACGAGAATAATTTCTACTAAAATCTTATTTTGAAAATGTTCCCAGTCTCATTACAAAAAGCCAGAAGAGTACTACTTGCTAAGATTTTGTTAATTACTCATATAGGTAACTTTCAGTTTTAGATATTATTAAAAGTATTTTTATTTGCTTGCCTGACTTGAAGTAAGTATGAAATTTCTACACATAGGTGTTAGAATTCATACAAGAGTATAATTATAATCAAGGAAAATTGATTGGCTTACTTGTAATTGGAGCTATTAAGCTCTCAGTGTGAAGTNATTAGAAGACACCTATACTTGAATATTTTGTCTTTATATTAGAAGAACTGCTTTAATGAAAATAATCCAGCAAAAGCAAAAATTATTCTGGTTGTCTGTGAAGATAAGTTTTTAATATCAGTGACCAAGTCTGAACTACTCAGTTCAGCTTAAAACAGCCTCAATTTATTAGTTCCAAGTAGTGAAACTATTGTCTATTTGAATGAAAGGCATAACAACAATATTAAATCTATGTCATGAAAATTTAGATTGTCTTTTGTATATACACATACTTCTTCTCTTGTATGTTAAGAGGAATGTTGCAAATATTTTCAAAAGTATAAAATATGAAGCAAGTATCAATAGGCTTTTCAAAGTAGAACATTTAGAAATGAGGATCTTTCTCAAAAATATATTGGGGGGGTGGGGAGGGAAAGGGGACAACTTATTACTACTAGCCAGTGTTTAACTGATGAATGTCAAATCATTGAAAAAATTATAGATGGTAAAACATATAGTGACCTGTTATGATCTTTNTAGTTGTGTGTCACAGAATTTTTGAAAGAGTTAAGTAGCATAAATTGTAACGCACTAAAATGGCAACTCCTTTAAATTATGTAAAACAAAAAACTAAAATCTGTGCCAATAATTACATATTATATGAGGATGGCTAACACCCTGGCAGAAAGCGAATGAGAAACAGCAGNGCTGCCATCTTCTGTGTAAGAGTCAACCTCACGAGAAGACAAAGTGTACTTCAGTTTAGTGTTGTAATTACGATCTGAATGTAGTTTGNGAACACGGCGAGTCAATCCGTTANAAATATCACTGTTGGGACATTAACGATGTCAGGATCTTTTGNTNCACAGAANAACACAATATTTGATTTCTTCTGTTCACCAAATACCATGGCAGGTAAGAATCTTAATAGGGTTAATGAGATATCAAAGCTGGTGAGTTTAATTCTCTTCCAGCAAAGGTTCTTGAGTGATGGATAACAGGAGAGGATTGAGGTGTCATATACTCATAAAGTACATAGTTGTAGGCAATATCTTAACCATTTCACCAAATTTTGCGATCTTGTATATTGTTACTGTAAAATGTTGTAAGGAGTATAATTTATTTATATTGTCAGTATTTTTCTAACTTTCATTTCAAGTAGGCATCGAATCAAATACCTAGTGTCTGATTTTTATGATAGTTTGAGTGTTAGACTCTGAGCATTAACGTGTTAAGCAAATACCGTCTGATTTGTTTGCTATTTTTAAATTGTCCATTCTTTGTAAAAATATAATAAGGGCATNAAAAAATCACTTTGATATAATGCTAGCTAATGATGAGGACCTACAAAATATATGTTATTAACATACATTTTGACCATTCCATTTAATTGACGAAAACACAACTATATAAATTAAATTAACGATGTTTTGTAACAGTACAATAATTTTTTTCCTAATTTCCTGTAGAAAAGTTAACTGTTAACCTGGTAATATTGTGTGACGCTAAGAATTAGAAATAATGTTGTTGTTCGAAGTCAAAACAGTATTGAAGTGAAAGGTCGTTTGCTCAAACCAATATCGAGCAAAGTATTGTCTACCTGTTTGTTTTATTAGATAGTGCTGTATTTTTGTGGAGACATTTTAAAGTAGGACTAATTTGTGAAAAATTGTTTAATGTCAAAGTTTTTGACAGTCGCATTTCACACAACTCGTGTCTCATCATGGAACCTGGATAAGCAATATCCTGGAATTAAGGGGGCCAATTAAAGGTATACCAGTTCACGTTCATTGCTGAGCCTAGAGCTTGTAGTACAATTGGATTCTGTTTGTACACTTGGCTTGAAATAAGATGTAAACATCAAAGAGTGTGTTATGTACGTACTTGATGTGTTTTAATACTTGCGCTTTGTCACATCAGTGTCGTTGATGTAGATTCCAGAAGTAAACATTTAAGTTATAATGTTTGTAATGTACTGTGATCAACATTTAATGTCAATTTTCTTAGGATTATATTTCTTTGTGAAACAATTTTTTTTATTTTAAATTTTGAATAACGTATTGTATAAGAAAGACAAGTCTCTTTTTGGAAGGAATAAGGTGAGAGACTTGTCTTTTGTATACAATATATATTTATTATTATTTTTGTCTTNGTTTCTGTACTTAATTGTATAAAGTAATATGTATTGCTGTTATGTACACTGCTTACCCAAAATATTAGAGCATTTTCACACAAATTCATATGTTCACAGTCACAGTTTAGCTCCACTCTTGAACAATTTCATGTAAGTGTACAAAATTATATTAGGTGTACTTGTTCTATGTCTCTACGACAATGTAATTTGCATTTGTTTGCTGCCAATGCCTTCTGTGGATGCTTTTTACCAGATAGCCCAATATTTGAAGATGGTCCATATCNCTACAGTGCTTAGGAAACATTCATGCATAATTAGTAGCTGTTCTTGGAGACGTCCGCAAGTTGACGGCTCTTCAGAAAAACCAGTGGACCCGTTTCATTGCATGAACACATTCCTCAAACCACTGGCCTATCAACAACAGCCTTCACAGAGGAAGGGTGNAGTTGGGGCCCATTGATTTTCCAGTATTTTTTTAGTACACTGTGGTACAATTAAGTGATTAAAAAGTAATGTCATGTACTATATTGGTTAGTATATTGCCTTTTTTAATTTTGATTATTCAATTTGTAATATGGTGTAAATCTAATTTTTAAATTACACTCCTCAAAAGTGAAATTGCAACACCAAGAAATAATGCACGTAGCNTCATGGAAATTTCAGGAGTGATAGTGGTGAGATGGATATGCAAATGATTAAAAAAANAAACAAATAAAATNATTATAAACCAATTTATTCAGTATCTAATGTGGCCACCTCGGGCACCTATACAGGCCTCAATCCGGCGAGGCATGCTATCAATGAGTTCATTGATGGTTGCCTGAGGTAACCTTTGCCAAGCCACATCCACTGCTGTGCGCAGATCATTCGT
>KZ875037.1:25246-37176 GCA_003456935.1 Machilis hrabei
GATGGTATACGATTTCTGACATCACTTCCCGATGCCGATCGAAAGTCTTTGGCCACCGTTTGTAACGCAACCTTACGCTTTGACTTCACCATACGTCAGTTGCTTCGATGGTCCGGGTCTGTCAATGTCTTCGGCTTACTAGGTCTGGGTTGGCATGTTATAATTCCCACACATCTCAATTTCACCTTACATCGCCCATTGTAACGTGGGGTATCTGGAACTTGCCGCAATCTCATGGATAGAATGACCAAAACTGTACGCACCAATAATCATGCCCCGTTCAACATCACTAAGCTCGCATCGTCATATAGACGGCTGTATCTGCTATACCCGTGAACTTAACGTTAAATGTCCTTTTATAGGGGTATGACGTGTACCTCGAAAATAGTTACTGATTGAAGAAACTTTTGAGAAGAAATGTAATTAATACATTGAACATTAATGTAGTTAATTGGAGCTTAACATAAAGCTCTTGAGTAGAGGAACAACTCTGGGTGTGTATATAATTACACTGATTCAAAACAAAAAATTGGCTAAACGTACAAACTTTTGAGAAGGTTTGCACTTAGTATAATGAACATTATTGGAGCTTATTATAAAGCTCTTGAGAAGAGGAACAATTCTGGGTGGGTGTAGACGTAAAGTGCCTTAAAAAAAATTACTAAATTTGCAAACTTTTGAGAAGGACTGTACTTACAATGGAATGTTTTCAAGTNTTCGACGAGTTTTTGAAACTTAAAATAGTAGTTTTGTGCAGAAATGTACGCCTAATACAGTGATAGGGTCCATTTGCTTGAATGGCCAGCAATTTTGGCGTTATTTGCATATAAACACAAGAGCTTAGCATTTATATACCAGTTCCAAATCACGTAACTGCCACGAGAGCGGCGTAGCTCAATAAGTAAGACGCTGGCTGTCAAAATGGAACGTTGCAGGTTCGAATCCAGTGTGGCGGTGAATTTTTTAATTGTTTTTTCACAAATTGCGAAAGTACACTTCTGGTTAAAAACAAAGAATCATAATAGTGATTTGTTTTCTTCCGGTGGAACACCTATATTTGCATTATGTTGCGAAACAAAGCTGANCTGGTTATTGTCACTACACTGTTATTTTTATTATTAACAAGAAGGCATCAGAATAGAAGCGTACGAAAATCCTTACTGTGTCGCTCTTGAGTTTATGTGGTTGGTGAAAGAAGAATTAGAATTTCATGAAATGAGGACCCAACATCTGCAGACACCGTAGTGGCAAAACTGCTGTTTGAAAACTTTACAGAAATAACCACTACACATGTTGTGCAAACAGAATCATATGTGGAAATGGACAGTGATGGATTCGGTAACGGCGACTATGTTCCTGACGACGACAGAATGGTCCTGATCGGGAGGTCCCGGGTTCAAATCCCGGGGCCAGCCCCTAGCCCTGGGTATAAAAGGGTTATCCTATGAGTCTGCCTGTGAAGCACTCCACACTAAGGTATTATCGTAGGTGTGTTCCGGGAGGCACGTTAAAGGCGGGTCCCATCGATAAGTGTTCGATGTAAAAGATCCCACCTCCGGCTATGTGTTGGCTGAGTGGCAAAATAAAAAAAATCAGTTATCCTGAAGCATCATTACGACGCGGATGGGGTATCCATTAGACCTGAGATGTCATAACAGTGGGACCATAATCCAATAGCAATATCAAAACCAATCGACGCGGATGGGGTATCCATTAGACCTGAGATGTCATAACAGTGGGACCATAATCCAATAGCAAGCAGGCAACGATGGAATGGAGGTGTTGCTTGAACCGGATTATTTTCCTTTGGAAAAGAAGATTTTGGCATTGTAGATGACAGACCAGCATCCATAGTGGTCTTTTAAGATATATAAACAGAGATGTAAAGCCTTGAAACAGAAAAAACTACATTCACAGATGGTGTGAGTGTGTACGTACAGGTGTTACCAAATATGAAAAGTTATCCCACATTAATGACTTTGTTTTGAACATGTTCAAGGAGGCACGATTGGAATACAAGGCAGTGCATGATCTCAATCTTCGTCGATTGGCCTTACAAGGTGCTGAACAATTTAAGGACTTTGCTTTTACATGAAGAGCAACTTCAACAATCTGCCATAAATTTCTGAGCAGAAGTCCAATACCTGATGGTTCACCATCAGATACCTACTTCACACGTATGGAACATCGATCAAGTGCGCTTTTCGTATGAACTTTTACCAAACAGAACCCTGTCTTGGAAAGGAGACCGATCAACGTTTGGGTTTGGGTTTTCACCAAAGAATCGAGCTACACCTTCAAACACAGTACAGGTGACCATAAGTATGGACAGCGGGATCATTCGAGACTTTTATGTATACCTTCAAGAGCCTGGAGGTATACTTGGGCCTCGAATTCAAAATAATGTTTTTGCAGCGCCTAATCTCACAGTAACCAGAAGTTCTTCGGGTAAACTTTTGAAATCACACATAAGGTATTTTCTGGACAAAGTTATTATGCCGGACGGAAAAGTTGCAAATGAAGACTTCATACTGACGTTTGATCATTGGTCAGCACAGAGGGATATATCTTTGTACACAACACGTTTTGGAAGAAATCAGTGTCGCCTTACTAGTTGGGACAGTATCTTACGGGTACAATCATTATTACACTTTCAACTATCTGCACCTATATTTCAACCTACGGTCCATCATGCCTGGAAACAGGCTGGTTTACTGGAGGAACCTGATTTGCATTACATGAATGTTAAACGTGTTTGCTTTTCCCTCACCACATCAATGTGTGAGAGTGATGGGTGTCGACATTCGTCNTTTATACAGTGCAGTCACTGCAGGTATTGCATCTGCTTTGATCATTTTTACCACTATTATCATGTCATNGANTNTAAGGAAAGTGCATTTCTACGTAAAAAGAGCAACAACAGGTCGTAAGTGTTAAAATAAATGGCAGCCCCAATTACTGGCATCTTAACACTTACACCTATTGTCAAACAACTGCTTTCTGCAATCAAACAGTGTGTGAGTGGAGTGATTGGTTTCTTGTACCTCTCTTCTGACATCGAAGGCCTAACGGAGACGCCATCAGTCTCACACTGACGCTTCAGGATAACTAACCCACCAGTTTCGCCAATCATCCGACACATAGCTGGTGGTGGGTTCATTAACATTGAACACCTGTTTATCGATGGGCTCCGCTTTTAGCGTTTCTCCGCAAGGCGCCTACGATAATGCCTTAATGTGTTGTGCTTCAGCAACCAGTACTCTGCCTAATTACTCATGCCACCACCATGCCTCTCGATGTTCAAATATGAACATANCAATGAATCTTTTGTCAATACAATTGCATCACAGTGNCTCTTAAAAATAATAATAAATAAATAACAAAATNATTANAGTAACAGTGTAGCGACAATCACCAGGTTACCATTCTTTCGCCAGTGTTCCACCGGAAAAAAACAAATCACTAATGTGATTCTTTTTTTAACCACAAGTGTACTTTTGCAAAATGTGTAAAAAAAAAATGAAACACCCACACTGCATTCGATCCTGCAACCTTCCACTTTGAGAGCCAGCGTCTTACTTATCGAGCTATGCCACTCTTGTTGTAGTTACATGATTTAGAACTGGTATATAAATNCTAANCTCTTGTGTTTATATGCAAATAACGCCAAAATTACTGGCCATTCAAGCAAATGGACCCTACCACTGCATTCAGCGTACATTTCTGCACAAAACTACTACTTTCAGNTTCAAAAACTCATCGAACACTTGAAAATGTTCCTATGTTAGTACAATGAACATTGTTGTTGTCGATTGGAGCTTAACATAAAGCTCTTGAGTAGAGGAACAATTCTCGGTGGGTGTAGAATTAAATTGCTTAAAAAAAAGTTGTCAACTTGTTTGGATTGTTGGTTTAACGGCGCGTCAGCACAAAAAGGCTATTTGCGAGTTGTCAACTTTCTTTTATGGCCAACTTTTTTGTATAGCTAACTTCACACTGGTCTGTTTCGCGCTCTTTGAAAACGGCTGTTGAAAGAGTAAACGTGTGCGCTTTCTATTCTGCGTGTATGTTGGGCCCTTGAGGACATTTAAGGTCCATTTTCATGTGTCTAATCCAGATTGAAAGGTACGGGACTGGAGGATCCAAAAAGAGGGGTCCGGGCAGTTCGGACTGTCTGCTAATTTCGGACTGTCCGGACACATCGGGCTGTCCGGATACATTGGACTGTTCGAAAACTTCAAACTATCCGGATACTTTGGACTGCCCGAATAGTTCGAATAGGTGTTTACATACTGTTCGGACGTCCGGCCTGTCCGAAAATCCGGATAAAAGTTCAGGCTCTACTACCAACTATTGTTGAAGACAGACGCTTTCTCTTGAGATTTGTCCTTTTATATCCTTTACCCCGCTGAACCGTTTCGAGTTTCAGCTTGGCTTGGTCGGGAGCGAATGGCCTGCACGCACGAGATGTTCCGTGGTGGCTTCCTTCATTGGTTTTGCTTTGATGACATCAGCAAGTATATCACCACCGGTTAAAAGAGCCCTTTTCCCCACGGTGCTAGCTCCTTGTTTGGTCCATGGCATGACGGCGCGAAATAATCCTCCTAGTAGGCGTCCGAGACCATGCCCTTTCTGGTAAGGCGATCCTTAGTAGATGGCTGAAACACCTCCTCCTAGTTGAATCGGATATCTTGCAAATAACTGATTATTCTTCTTCATGACGGAAATGTAGTTTCACCGTCAACATCCCGAACTCGAATGGCACTGGAGCTCCTGTGTTGTCCCTTATATCGATGTTGATGGTATCAAAAGATCTCCATAGCCGCTGGACGTAATGCGGAGAATCATAAATCTTGACGATGAGTTTATCGTACGTTTTGTCTTCGAGGCCTACAATGCGAGGAAGTGGGGCTACCGTATCGCCAAAGTACTGAGGTTCGACGATATCCGAGTACATAAACAGCGGAGAGACGACGTTACGTAGAAGCGACGCGGGATTTGGGTTTGTATCCGTATCAGGCGTGTGATGAATATATTCCAGAGTTTCGGTCAATGCCTTTGTCAAACAGAATGTTCTCGGTATCTGTTAGGAGAACGGCTAGGCATATTTTTATTCCTTTAAATATTTGTTTATGTTTTCTTTACTCACCTTGAGTGAGAACTATTTTATTGATAAGCATTTATTAGGCTTACTACTAATTGCTAGCTTGTAAGACTGTGAAAAACGATTGCAAGGGATCCATTATTGTCAGCATTATGAAGTGTATAAAGTCTTGACAGCTGAGGGAGAGAAGGCTGGTTGGTTGATGAACGTGCGTGTATTGTTCACGATCGTATTCTGCGTGTGTGTGATGCAAGATGAATCAAGGTAATTATTAGTATTTGCTTTAGTTCTTTGTTATCTAATCATTGGTTTGCACAAACGACTGTAACTTTCATGCATTGATATTCTCTTTGACGCATTATGCGTAATATATTGAATTAACCAAACTCATTGAATAATTAATTTCCAACTCCTAGATAGTTTCTGGCCTAGGAATAGCTTAGTGCCATGATATAAATTATTTATGACTGTAAGTACAGATTCCTAACAGATGGGGGCTCAGCCTATGGAAAAAAAATATAAGGTAATAAGTTTAAAAAAAATAAATAGAGATTAGGTAATTTCAGGTAAAAGTAGTACATGTCAACCTACTCTTCTTATGCTGATACTATATGGCATGTCCGTGTTTTCTGGCATTTGAAGGTAATTGGAGACTTGTGCGAAACTGTAGAGCCTATCAAGAGTATTAAAGTAAATAAAGGAGAATCAGAAATTTTGAAAAAAAAATGTTAAAATTTAAAATTTTTCCGGTTTTAAAATTAGGCTCTTGATGTTCTTTTTGACCTGCCTTTCAATGTCACCGCAACTTGGCATTACCGAATCCCTGACATTGGATCGAGATTGGAGAATTGAACGTTAAAGGAAAATTTTTAGGCCAACATATGCCTATTAGTTTGCATCCATAAGATTAAATGTTGCAATTTTAATTATATTTGTTTGTAATAATAACGCTGCTGGTTATACGAGGAGTGTAAATTTTGTTTCAGGAATTGTAAAGTTGATATTAGGAGAATGGCGGCACCTAGTTATCAAATAGTAGTTTCAATGGTGCCTCATGTTACTGTTTTTACGGGGAAAAAATCTGAAAAAGAAATTCTTTATTTTTTGAGGAACTGGAGGAATTTCTTGATACTGTAAACGCCACTGATAATCAAAAACTTTTCGCAAGTAAACGCAGGATCAGAGGCGAGGCAGAAGATTTTTTATATCAGAATGTTAAAATCCGCCAGGAAAAAGATTATGCAACTTTCAAGAAAGCTTTAATTGAACGCTTTACTCCTTGAGAAAATATTAACTAAATTTTAGACAAAATATCAAATTGTCATCAAATGGGTAATGAAACAGTAGCCGAAATCAGCTCGTGTTTAAAATCACTAGGGTATTTGTTGAAAACTGATCAAGACACCCCAGAAGTCCTACGGGAACGGGAAATAATGTTGCTTGGTAGATTTTTAGCCGGTTTACATCAAAGGTATAGTCCATTTGTATTAACTAAAGAACCTAAATGTTTGTATGAAGCGATTAAATTCGCTGTTTTGGAAGAAGAGAATTCACATTTACATGTAAAAACGGTGGTGTGTGCCAATGTTTCGGAAGAAAAACCAAACAAAGAAATTTTGCAAGGCCGACAGATGTCTTAACAAGTAATACAGAATGCTGGTAATGGAGTTCAAAACTCGCCAGAAAAGATTACTTGTTGGAGATGTAACAAAACGGGCCACACATCATTTCAGTGTACGGTCAAGTTACCAAATCAATACACACCACAAAGTAACGTAAAGTTTGTGAAATCTGCTACCAATCTAGCGGAGTTTAAAAGCAAATGCGAGATTTGTGAGAAATTTGGACACGAAGCCAATACGAGTTGAAATTTGTCACTATTATTACATGATAAGAACAGGGCCACCCAGAAAACAGTGAAATGTCAGTTATGCAAACGCGACAATCACACTGCTTTGAATAGCAGAAGCGCTAAACAGATAATTAACGCGCAAAGTACGACGATTGATCAACAAAAAACGTGGAATAGGACGGATTTTACGTAAATTCTTTCAATACGGGACGTTTGAAAGAATTTGCACGTGGTAAAATGTCCCAGTTGGTCTGTAAACTAGATTATAATGATATTAAATGTAGAGCTTGCCCGAAAATTGTGGGATATATAAGAGGGGTCAGAATGACATTTTAATTGACACAGGAGCTTCTGTGGGACTCTTGCCGAGAGAGATATTCGATTTTTTTAATATAAAGCGAGTAAAAAGAATACCGACCGAATTTCAATTAGTGAACGCCTCGAATGAGAAGATGCCGATTTTAGGATGTCACGAGTTACCTATAGAAATTGCTAATTTAAAGGGCGAATTACCATTCGTAATCGCAGATATAGAAGTAAGCAAAGGGTACGACGCCATTTTGAGCGCAACATTTTTGAAAGAATTTAATATTTGCTTAGACGTAAATGCGAACATTTTATCAGACTCGAAAGGGAACATCATCCCGTTGCTAGATCTGTAAATGATAGCCAAATTAGCACCATTGCCAAGCTATGAAAATACACTTCAGTACCTGCTCGTTGTGAGACACTTTTACAATTAAAAGTAGATAAAAGTTTCACTACAGTAGTGAATGAACATGATGAAAGCGGAGTTGTTGGTGTTTATTTTGCTAACTCTATGTCTGTAGTAAGTTCGAATAGAACTATACTGGTTCGTGCAATAAATACTTCGGACACAGCCTTTAAAGCATTCAGAAATCTGAAAATAGGTATTATTAAGAAATATTTACCAGAAATGAATGAAAATACTTATGAGAGTGACGCATCCATCAGTTGTGTCAATTCAGTAAGTACAAAAGATGAACATAAAATAGTAGAATCTGATTTTAATTTACAACATATTACAGACGAGGATCTGAGGCAGCGGGTGTTCATTCTTTTGATGAAATACAGCGACGTTTTTGGCAAACACGTATCTCACATAAAAGAACCTGCGAAATTACCTAACATGAAAATTGTGCTTCTTCCTAACACACAGGCGAAAAGACACAAAGCGTACAGAATACCTCATTCCCAAACGGATGAAATGCGGAGATAGATTGATGAATTACTAGAAAATAACATCATACGTCCTTCGACGAGTGCCTGGGCGAGTCCTTCGATGCTAGTACTGAAATCAAATAAAACATACAGACACGTAGTAACCCTCCGATTTTTTAACGATAGATCGATGAAAATGCGTTATCCAATCAGAGACATAAGAACGATATTAGATAGGATAGGTCCAACAAACGTCCTGTCGACAATTGATCTCTATGCAGGTTTCAATCAATTAAATTTGGAAGAGAATTCGCGAAAATACACTGGGTTTACGGTTAATGTGGGCACGACGGAAACATTTTATGAATTTTGTAGAACTCCTCAAGGACACTGTAACTCTCCAAGTAATTTCAGCAAATGTTAAGATCTAGTACTAGCCTGTATTAGCGACTGTCCGATAATAGCCTACTATATTGTTGACATTTTGTTGGCCAGCCCCGATATTCCATCTCATTTAGTCACTTTAGAAAAATTGTTGGTTCGCTTGCAAGAGGTGAATTTGAAAATAAACCTTAAAAATTGTAATTTGTTCAGAGACAACGTAGAATTTTTGGGATATTCTTTGAGAAAGGAGGGCATTAAACCATTGACTAAAAATGTTGACAAGTTAAGAAATGCTTCACGGCCAAAAACATTCGTCAGCTTAGAGGATTTATCGGTTTAGCAAATTTTTACAGAGCGCACATTCCCAGACTAAGTTAAATTCTTGCTTCATTTAACAAGTCCTAAAGTACAGTTTATTTGGGATGACAAATGCGAACACAGTTTTCAAGAGGTAAAGAGAATATTGACAAAAGAACCAATTCTTAAATTTCCCGATTTAAGTAAACCTTTTATTTTGTACATAGACGGGAGTCAATCACAAGTAGGCGGGTCTCTCGAACAAGAGTACGACGGAAAAACGCATCCGGTAGCTTATTTTTCCAAGACGTTAAATGAAGCCCAGATACGGTATTCATCTTTAGAATTCGAAACTTACGCGTTAGTAATCGGAGTTAAAACATTTCGACCCTATCTTTTCGGTAACCACTTCACCGTTGTGACAGACTGTAAGAATCTAACGTACATGAGGATAATGAGAGATCCATCTTCTCACGTGTTGAAATGGATTTTATATTTACAAGAGTTTGATTTTGATATAAAACATCTTTCGGGCGCACAATTGCGAAACGCCGATTATTTTTCTCGAATGATGAAAAATTCAGACACTACACAAGACACGAATGTGACGGTTGGGGCGGTGAAATCCAGATACAAAATCTCAAAAGAGTCCTCACAAAAACACTCACAATTCAAACCGATTGACTATTTGTCGTGGTCTACGGATAGGATGATTGCAGAACAAAGAGCGGATGACAATTATAGACATATTTTAAACAAATTAGAAGCAGGGGAAACAGACAATGAGTATATTTTAAATGAAGGAGGGGTACTTTTTAGAATATTCAGAGACAAAAACAACGGATAAAATGTAGTTTTGTGTTGCCCAAAGTCTTTCATTTCGATTGTATTGAAAAGTTGTCACAGTAATATAGTGAGCAGCCACTTTTTCAGACGTAAAACTTTACATACGATTCAGAGATACTTTTATTTCACAAACATGGAAACATTTGTAAACGATTATATTAAGAAATGTGATTTGTGTCAGAGAAACGAATCTAACCCGCAAAAACTTGCCCCATTTGTTAAACATAGTTTGAATTTCTGTTCAAGGGCCTTTCAATCGTGTGCTATGGACATTTATGGAAGTTTACCCCAAATCAAGAAATAAGAGGTATATTATAACTTTCGAGTGTTTATTTACAAAATATTTAATATGGGTACCTTTAGAAGACACAAGCGCGGAAACAATAGCCCGTAGCTTTGCCGAAAACGTCGTCGCAAGATTCACCCTCCCAGGCACGGTTCACAGTGATTTGGGCAGTAACTTTTTGTCAGCAACATTTAAAAAGGTTTGTCAATTACTCGGAATTCAACGGACGTCAACTTGCGGATTGGACCCGAAAAGTAACGGGGCCGTTGAGTCAACCAATAAATTACTCGGTCAGTTATTAAAAACATACCAGGCTCAGACTGACATGTGAATGGGATGAGATGCTTCCTTTTGACAATTAGGCTTACAACCAGAGTTTTCACACGAGTACAGGTCACATACCTCACAGATTGGTGTTCGGAAACGACGGGAAACTTCCACATACACTCATTGACAAGCCGTTAGGATTTACCTATGTAAATTTACCAACGTATGCAGAAGTCCTACCAGGAAAATTGCAATTTTCGTTCCAAATAGTAAAACAAAATTTGGACAGAGTATCCACTTCCCAACAGTTACGACAAGCAGAGATATCGAAACCACACGATTTTAAAGTTATTAATCTGGTGTTATACAAAAATTTGGTAATTAAAAAACATCGCAAGCTCGACCCCAATTGGATCAGCATGTTCAAAGTACTTAAGGTTTTGGACTTCAACGCTTGTTTAATAAAACAGTTACCAGACCATGAACCATTTATTATACACGTTAACCATTTGAAACATTATTATGACGATCGTAACTTTGATGCGAATTTAAATAACAAACGCGATAGTTAGTTGAACGAAGAAACACACATTCCAGCCGAGTCATTGCCTATAGCGCGTAGAAAAAGTCACAAGGTTAAAACAGCGAAATACAACTTGCGTAGTAATTTACAAAGAAACGAACGTTTTGTTTTTGAGGACGAATCACATTCCTCATTTATCGATGACGCGCCGCAAAGAATTACCCATGGCAATTTTGCTGATACGAATTATGTAATCGATGAGAATGAACGCTAGTCCTTGCGTGACAGCGGCATGAATGAATTACGTAATAGCAGACACATAACGAGAGATACACACAATACCAATCAAAACACTGACAGTTCACGTAACAATTCTATACAAATTGCGTACCGACTTCGAGGCTTAAATGTTCACAGACAGAATACGACACCCAAAAACATACCGGTTAGAGAAAATGAAAGATCTAGTTTAATAGAAGTATTAGAGCAGAACCCAGATTTTGAAAATGTAAAACGAGACCCAAACATGTTAGACCTAATCGAACGGAGCTGTTTCACCGACAGTTGAGACATTGAAGCGTTCCTTGTCGATCAATGAGCTGTACACGATTTTTCACGTAATGTGACACAAATTTCATTAGGCCCTATAGTACATCCCGAACCGGGACCTTCCAATGAAGTGAGAATTTGAACTCGTCACCCACGGGCGTGGGACATTCAACGTGTCCATTTGTTAATCAAAGAAATTCGTCTCCTAATGAAAATGTTGAAAGAGGCATTATTCGGAGTCCAGAATTATCTAGCATAGAAGAAAACGGGTACAGTAATCCTAGAGTATTGAACTTCACTGCAGATTTTCCTGCTGTACATCCGGCTACGAGTGAAATATTATTGCAGGGCCAGCCTAAAAGGCAGTCCCTTAGGCAAGAGTTGGCAGTTCAAATGATATTGAACGAAGAAGGTTCTGTGGTTGCAGAGATTACGAACAATTCAGACGGTCCAAAGAAAGTAATGGCTATAAATTCTGTATGTGCCGTCACCATATCCAAACATATGGAAAAATACACAGACTTAGAAGTGGGGAAATGGTTACCCGAAAACAAGATGTATGACATTTACTGTAATGAAAAAGGCATAGGGCCAGATTCTAGCTGGTGGGCCAAGGATAAATCCAAAATGAGCTTTGACG
>KZ875039.1:0-11057 GCA_003456935.1 Machilis hrabei
AATTCTACGCATGCGATTTACCTATCTTATATTTTACCGCGTTCATCTAACGTCAGTATTTGTTGAGATATTCGACTGGCACACCTTAACTGATACACCCTGTATATATATATATACAGGGTCCGGCAGAATGATTTCCCCTTTTTGAATTGGCTACCGAGCGGGCTGTATTGGTAGTGGGTGCTTGAGTGGTATATCTTTGATCAGCATATGCCTTGCCATTTCGGTTGCCATGGCATTTCAGTTGCTATCTTGGCGTGGAATGGTTAACATCGTTCATTTGTGGTTGAAACTTATTTAAAAAATGGTGACTCTNTGATTACGACGCAGCGGCTATTTCGTAGGCATTTCGGAGTAGGTCGACACGGAAGAGTTCCTGATAAGAAAACCATATTGTTATGCATAAGAAATTATAGGCAGACAAGTTCAACTTTAAAAAAGAAATCGCCTGGTAGACGTCGCAGCGTTCGGANACCCGATAATATTGCAGGCTGTTACCACATCTCCACGACGTTTAGCCATTAAGCATGCTCTCGCCTTGGGAATATCTGATCGGGGTGTGAGGAGGATATTACACGCACATCTCAAGTTCCATCCGTACAAAATGATGTATCTGAAAGCTAAAGTCTTTAAACGTAGAACCCAAACAATTGAGGAATTTAAAGATGTTATTCGTGACAGCAACATCAGCAGCAATGACTCAGCGATCAATGCGGAACTTCAGGGTGAGGCTTCAGCAGTGTTTTGCTCGTGCGGGCAATCATTTGGACGATATCATCTTTAAAACAAAGTAATGACAAAATGGCAAAGATTGTTCTTTATGGTGGAAAAACAAAATTTGGAATAGGTTGTTTGTTACACCTTTTTATTTCTGTTACAAAAAGGGGTGATCATTCTGCCGGACCCTGTATATCACTTTTGTCGATGATAGACTATAACAAATATGTTAAACAGTAAGGTCATTGCGTTTAGAAGATTATTTTTTCTGTGTGTGTGTGTTACACAGATGCTAAGCAGTTACTAGTGACAAATATGGGAATAAAGGTAATTGGACGCCTCGATGGAGTATACCTTCACCATTTGCAGTTACTATATTTAATTGTAAGAAACCTTTTAAATTTGAATAATTTATCAACAAGACTCTTTGTAAGGTGCAGCGGCGTCTCGTGACTACGTCAAACACGTGTGCAGACTGCAGAGACGTTGAAAAACTTGCCCGACTCTTCAAATACAGTGGATTTATTAGTAAGCGTTCAATGTGTAGTACACAAAAATTTACGTCAGCCAAGTTAAATTATGCTCGCACACATGATGTAGCTGTACACAGCAGCGGAAGAAGAATGACAACCTCTCTGCACACCAGTATGACGTAATCACGAGACGCCGCTGGTAAGGTGTAGTACAAATTGAAAGAAACATAAATAGATTAAAGCTATGTATTTATTGGACACAAAATACAAATCACACATAAATTGTACATTTTATACATACTACACAAATTATAGTCTTATATGTTACATATATAGTTTAATATCAGTTTATAAAGAAAGGTACAGTGTCATAAAATGTGAAGGTAATTTGATGCAGACTGTATTTTTTCAAATGTTTAAATTGTTGTAGACCTGTATTATAAATTATTATTGAGAATTTAGTCACCTAGGGTTTGAAAATATATTTAGAGTTATGGTAATTTCATAATTTTAGATAGGCTCCGAATATGTATGTATTGAGTAAATAATAGTAAATATGTATTTTTTCAATGTAGTAATATAGCATGTATCTTTAATATTGTGGTAGTTATCATATTTATGTATAAAAAGGATAGACTAGATTGCATACATTATAATTTACCTAGCTCAAATCACTACCTTCATGTTTTGGGCGTACTGACCAGTCACTTGTGCTTTCAGGATTAAAGATTTAAAAAAGCTGATATTTAACCAAATAATGTGGTACCAGAAAGAATGAGACCATAACCGATTCCAGCACCCCTGACAAAGTTGAGAGCAACATCACCGGCAAGATCCCACCAATAGCCACCGTTGGTTATATCGTAGTTATAGGCAGGTGCGTAGGGTTGGACACCGTTTGCGTAAGCACCAGATCCTGATACACATCCGTTGATGCAACGTCCAGATCTTTCATCACCAGGAACTGGCTGGGCAGCAGCAACAGCGACGAGCACAAGTAGAATCTATTAAAATAAACAATATTAAGAGTTTTCATTTATTCTGCCCTTCCATCTTAACTACAGCACCTAGATCTTATACTATGGCAGCTAATTATAAAAGGATGACACCTCAAAAAATTGAAATCCACTAGTTGGCAGTGCAAGCCGCAGTGACCTCGACAGTAATGTAGCGCACCTTTTTTTCTCTCAATTTTATAGAAAACTTTATTTGGGTGAATAACTTACTAAAAGTCATCCAAAAAAACTTATACTTAATATTCAAAGGTTATTTTTATATTAAAATTAATATACGTCGCATATTTTCAGGCGTGTACACCCGAAATATTCCACGCATATTTGCTAAAAAGAATTGGATAAAGAATCTACCAAAATTCACCTCACCATAAACTTCACATTTTTACAAAGATGTAATATAAATTAGTAGGGTATAAGGATTAACTGGATTTAGCTTTCGCATTGACTGCTCCAAATTTTCAGCTAATGAAGAAATAAATACATTGTTTATTCTAACATGTATGGGTGACTCTAACTAATCAAGATTGTACAGCGTTGTTGTTGCGAGCAACCCTAGAGGTTATCATTTGCAGTGGGCCCTTGCCATGATACAGAACATGCTGTATATGGCACATACAATACTAGTAATATGTTACCGTACGAGTAATTACCCTTTAAGTTTGGTTTTCTTGTACAGTTACAAAGGCTGATTTATTATTATTTATACAGGATATTAATGAATAACACCAACAAATGGATAGGGTGAATTCCTTTGAATAATTTGAATAGAAATTGACGAGTAACATTTTTTGTTTAGAGGCTCCGTTTAGACTCTACAGGCCCCAAAAGAAAGTATGGATTTGGCAACACCGCTTTGCGAGTAACATTAACTAGACATTCAGAAACTCGTTAAACTGTACAGTGTTCGTAGCTCAGCGGTAGTAGTTTTACTTTCTAAACGTACATGCATTTACAGTCAGCAGCTCAAACCCCGATTGTGACTCTAACTATTGTTTAATTAACTGGAGGAAATAAGTGGATTAAAACAGTGTAATTAATAAATAACAGTGTAACTCGAGGGCTTGATATAAACGTGAATGTTATTATTACAAACATACACATTTTTCATAGAAAACTAAAGAGTAAATACAACCTTATATCATATGAACGGTCCTGGCTGGTCAGAAAATCGGGCACTTGTTAAGTGGTCACTTGTGTTCCACTTTTATTCGACATGGTGGTTTAATAACTCTTTAGTTTTCTATGAAAAATTGTGTATGTTTGTAATAATAACATTCACGTTTATAAACAAGTTCTTGAGTTACTCTGTTATTTATTAATTACACTGTTTTAATCCACTTATTTCCTCCAGTTAATTAAAACAAAAATTAGTGTTGCAATCGGGGTTTGAACTGCTGACTGTCAATGCATGTACGCTTAGAAAGTAAAACTAATACCACGGAGCTAGCTACGAAAACTGCATAGTTTGAAGAGTTTCTGAATGTGTAGTTAATGTTACTCGCAAAGCGGTGTTGCCAAATCGCTACTTTGTTTTGGGGCCTGTAGAGCCTAAACGGAGCCTCTAAACAAAAATGTTACTATTCAATTTCGATTCACATTATTCAAAGGAATTCACCCTATCAATTTGTCGATATTATTCATTAACACCCTGTATAAGGTATATTCTTGCTTTACACTAATTTTTGAATACTCTGTAAAATAGAGCAGATTTAAGTCATCATTATTTCAAAATGTAAAACGTAAATTATTGGCTCGCCTACACTTATACGTGGAGTCTATTTACAAAACTGATATTGCACTTTTAATGCCAAATCATGGAACAACAGTCTGGATAACTCTACTCTGTTGTATTACTGTTGTTGTTGGTGTCATGGGAAATTTTCTCGCGTAGGTTAGACTTATACTTAAATCCTTTTAAAATTATAGAGATAATGTAAAATAGCTTTCATTCTGCTTTTTCAAACGCAGATTCCTAATTTTCATGTTTCATTGTCCTATTGGCATTCTAAAACTAACATCGCTATTGTATGCATTAATTTCAACAATTTTTTTCTGCAACAATTCTACAAACTTGAACCGACACATATTACAAAACTGATTTGGCTCACTAAATTAGCTTGTTCATTTGATGTTATAGTTTGTTCTGATTGCGATGGTCTAACTGAGACCCACCCTCCTATTTTCAGAAAATGCTTTAGAATGATTTAATTTTGCCACTTTGAATGTCTTTCCCAGAAGATAGTAACTATCATACCTTAGTGGGGAGTACTTCATGGGCAGAACCATAGGATAACCGTTGATACTCAAGGCCTGGAGTCAGCCTATGGATTTGAACCCAGATCATAGCGATCAGATTGCGCACACTCTATCAATTGGCCTGCAAACTAATATAAGAATTTAGGGTGTATTATTTATATCATTTTTCCCAAGATGGTACTAGTAGATGTTTCCAATAAATTTGTAACAAGTTAAATAATTTAGTGATGCCTTCTGTGAGTATAAAAATGAAACCAAAACATACAAGTCCATTATACTATGATTCTGCAGTGCATAACAATTAATTTATGTAATTAATGTAATATAACTGGTATAGCAGAGTACATACTTTCTGGTATCAAGTTCATGTTGTGGTGCAGTTTTAGGTTTTCAACATTAAATTATTATTTTGTTTTGTTTCTTCCTTTTTTAACGCTTTAGGGAAGTATTTTGTTTGCACCTTTTCAGCTAATATTTAATAGTTAAGATCACTACACACGTTTGGCTAGACAATTTAGAATAGCTTTACCTTAGTAGAGAACGTCTATTATTTTTAGTTCGTAGAATTCTACATATAGGAAAGATTAAAAAATACCGCTCTCCATTTTACTATTACTTACCGTAGCCTTCTAGTTAATAAAAAACTTAACTTCAGGAAAAGTTATGATTTTGTGAAATAATAATAATGTTTTATTGCTATTAAACTGCATCGAAAAAAGTTAATAGTAATCCTAATTTGTATTTTCTCTACACAGTAACTTCTTTTTCTTTTGAAGAATAGGTGATATTTGTATCAGCATTTATTATGCTAAACAAAAATACATTTTTTTTTTAATCTGGGAAACACACATTTATCACAGTTGTAACGTGCAAGTGAACTATTAGTTTATCAAAATGGGTATTTCGTCTACGAATTATATATTTTATGAACGAGAAAGTAGCACTTCATATGTAAGATCAGAAATATTTGTTTAAAATATCAAGACACCAACTTCTCCCATTGTGTAGGTCCCTTTGGTAGTAAAGGAGAAACACAAGAATGTTTCCCATAAATAAATCTTTAATACGCATATTGTTAACTAGTTAAATTGACTTACTCTTTCGTAAATTATTTTCACCGTTTGAATACAATTTAGTCTTGTTACAAAATGTATATGTATATGCAGTAATGAACATCTACACTGTAATGTTAATAATGAATACCCAATTTTAAAAAGTCGTGATTATATAGAACGCCTTCATGTAATATCAAATTAAACATGTTAAAAGTAACAATGTTAGTATACTGGTATACAGGCGTATGTGAATAAAAAGTTCAAATCAGATAATAAAGTAAAACAACGTATAGAAACAATCAGACCACACCACTAGTAACATTTAAAACATTACATGGCAATGATTGTTAATTATGCTATAACTCAATATTCATTAGAATACTTGGTATTGTAAAATAGCTTTTCGTAAAGGAATTGATATTTGGAGACCTTTTTGAAAATATTATCCACTTCCAGACAATGTTCATCACTGGAATCCTAATTTAGTTCACTTCTGAGTATCCAACACTAGAATTACAATACAAGAGAGCGTTTGGTAGTGGTGGACATTGCTCTCCGGGACTATTCTGTTTTAGATACTTTGCAATGTATGAGGGAAAATTAATTTAAGCATCATGCACAAAAAAAAAAAAACAATAACAAATTAAGTGACTTCAAAAGTCATTAAAACTACCTTGTACTCAGGAGATAGGGGTTGTATTATCATTATTTTTTTCAAAGCCAGTTCAAAATATTGATTCTCACAGCCCATATACAGAATGTTATATAATGATACTCATATTCTAGCAAATGTTTGCATCAGTACAAAAATTAATTGATTTGTGTCATGTAATTACATATTGTATACGGTGTCTGCTATTACTGATGTCACTGGGGTTTTGTATTATACGAGCAATTATTCGCCGCCTTCGGCGGCTTCTATTGCTCGGCTTCCGGATAGCAAAATTTCAGTTAGCAAAATAGGAAATGCTCTAGCATTTTTCATATGTCATTAACTTTCTTTTTAAAAAANTNAACACTACCTGTAATTGTATAATAAAAGTGATTAAAATTATTTTAAAGTTTAATGTATCAAAACAGGTTCGTCTAACCTTCACTTTATTAACGCGAAGTTTGTGGTGTGAGTTTAAAGAGAAAACAATGTAAACACAAAAGGAAAAAAAACTACAATCGGCTTAACAACAACAAACATGGTGGAGTCGAGGCAAGCTGAAAGACAGTTCGAACGGTTTCAACGAAAATTCAATTTTGGTGGAAATTTTTAAAATTTAAGTAGTGAATCAAATGTGTTGGGCCAAAATACACATGTTTTGCATTATGACTTTTTCCCGCACAACGGACCGTTTTTGAAGATAGTATAATGTCACGTGACAAAAAAACAAAATGGCGGAAATTTTAGAATTGAAGTAGTGAATGCGATGTTTTGGGCCAAAATAAGCATTTTTTTGAAAAATTACTTTTTCCCGTACAACGCACTATTTGGAAGATATTGTAATGTCACGTGACAAAAAAACAAAATGGCGGATTTTCGATTTTTTTTCTGTAGGTTTCATACCAATCTGAACAACTTTGGTATTTAACATTTTTCTCTATCTGCTGTGCATCATGGCTAGAATTAGCGTCAGTCACTTACTTACTTACTCACAATCAGCTATATATATTAGATTAAAGTATCATCTTCATCTTCTAGGCTGATCTATTTGGTCTAGTGTACCGATCCTTAGATTGAGGGTTCAAATCTCGCCTAAGGCATGAATATTTGTGATGTACATTCATCTCCATTGATGAAAATAAACGTTGTTTAGTGTCCTGAAATCACATTTCTAGTGTCGGTAAGACGATAAACACCACATATTATCATTGTCACAGTCATCGAATGACATGTTATATATGTTTATATAAAGTTGTTCAACCTTATTTTTAATTAACAGTTTTTTCCCTGAGTTCTTAGAGATGTTTTGAGACATTTAATAAAAAACCGATGTTTTCTTTCACTTACCACGAACTTCATTGTGGTGTAGGTTGTGTGATAACCTCTGCTTAGGCTTTGCTGTCTGTTGAGTGTTGACTTCAACTATAAGATATATGATAATATTTTCTGTTATATACTACCTGTCAAGTATTTCCGGAATCTGTTCTTTCTAAATAGTGATGTGAAGGAAGTTGAGTTGCATCAGGAATTGTTTACTAATACAAATAAATTATTTTTCCTTGTTTGTTTTCTCTTGCGGTGTTTATTTTTCGCAAGGAAAGTGTAATGGTATGCATATCACTTTTACTTACTAGAATAATAATATTATAAATATCGGCAGTACCTCAGTGTTGCTCAATTGGGAAAAAGTGTTCTAATTTTTACGAGTCTTTACGTAACAGAAGAAAACTTTCGCACTCAATCAGCTGAAGTGATCATTTGACAACTTATGAAATCTAAATAACTATTTTTATTATACTTATGCTAACAAACAATTTAAGTTATTTAATTAAATTACCTTGCTATATTTTATGAGTGCAATGACATCAAAGTAGTCAAAACATTGCTTCAATCACATGTGTTCCTTTGGACGTTTGTTAGGTTATCGGATAGTTTACAAGGTTACGTTAGAAAAAAAAGCTCAAATGGGACTAGAAATATATCGTATATACGAGTATAAATGTAACATGATACCCTGGACACTATATTTAAGATATATGGCAGGGGTTGTGTATTTTTACCTAATAAAACTTACTTATATTTTGGTTCATGAAAAGACAAATAACAAACATTTATTTTACACTTTCCAACCTTCAAATGTCTTAATATTTGAGTGAGCTTATAAGCAATTTTGTTTAGGGGACTTCAACCTCACTCGTCATGAGCTTTTGGAAAAGAGTAGAAGAGAAGACAATGTTGCCATATATATCTAAACTTGTGTTTAATTAAATTTGCAATCAAAATTGGAAAGTTCTGTCATTTTATCAATTTTTAAGGAATGTATTTCAATATGTCAGATTTGATGTTTCTCTCACCCCCATAGCTCCTAAAAAAATTAAAATTTACTTAATATTTCATTCAAGATTTTAAAATTACATATAAGTGATTTTTTTTATTTAAAAGCCACTTGCAAATAAAGTAAACTGTAAGTTGTTGTTTGTATTTACATGTCGTTTAGATCAGTATAATTCGTATATTTTTCGCTGTGATTAAAGCAATGTTAAAATTACACTAAAAATCTGTTTGTGTGAAATATTTTAACTTCTAATATTTTCCTATATTGTATTCCACTATACTGACATAGTACAGTAGGTCTGAAGGGATAAAAAAATATTCAGATAAAATGTTTGCAGGACAAATACTGAAGTATGTGTAATATGCTTTGCAATATTCCATTGGCATGAGCTAGAACGTGCTTTCGTGTGTTTACGTGATCACTCCACCCTAAAAAAACTATTTGCTTTTATTCCCATGATTTTAGCCATATGTTTAGATCAAATAGTAATTTTCATTGGTGTCCACCTTATTGTTCTTATGTTCATTAAACCTTGTGTCGTACCAATGGAAACTACAGTGCACCTATGTTACGTTACGAACTAACCAATTGAAACTGTAGTGCACCTATGTTACGTTACGAACTACGTATACGGTTATTTAACCGATTCGTGTAGCTAACAGGTGCTGGCACGTGTTCAATATTTATGATTGTTAGTATTATGAAATTTGTTACAAGTTAGGTTTTGGTTTGGGAACATGTTTCATAAGAAAAAACTAAACCATTGCTCATATACCTTGTTCATAAATTACTCAGAGTACTTTAACAATATCTATTTTGGCGGTGTAAATTAATCCGGCAAGTCTATTATTTTTAAATTATCTATCTTTCAGAACGAAATTACTTCGTCTTTTGGCACTTCATGGCTCCAATGTCAATAATTTCATTCTATAAAACAAAGTTTGACAGAACATTGACAATAAACTGTTTCTAAGGGAACATTATTGAAGTTACAGGCACGAAATGTCAATAAACGATGAAGTATCGTTCTGAAACATAGTTCTTTTTCAAAATAATGCACGTGCAGGATTATTTTAAACCGCCTAACGGGATTATTTTAAATTAGTTTGAGCAATTTCTGAATCAGTTAAGCGACCGACCGTGCAATCTTTTCATTTGCTGGTTTTATAGAAAGGTCTACTTATATATTGGTAAGAATGTTAAACAGAATTTACTTTATTTCCTAATTATTTTTAAATATTGATAAAGATATCTACAATTTAGCAATAAAATAAATGAGTAAAATACAAACACTCGTATGACTAGTTTTCAGGACCATACCAAGTGTTGTTGAAAGCCAACATGGAAGTTGTGAGAAGTTGAATATGGCACTGCACGAGGCCGGCAGGACAAAATTATCGGGACGACCACCGATATGGTGGCGTGATGCCGGCGGCTCCCTCGATCCTGGTCTGCACTCGTCTCCTGCTGTGATATGGCTTTGTTTTGACAGCGCCTTTCGAGATATAAGGTGTTTGCTCTTTAATTCTTCTATGTAACCGGACGGTTTTGACATCGTCTCCTCCGGATATAAAGCAAACACAACAAATGAAACCTCCTAATCCACACGGGAGCCATGTTGATTACTCAGCATCACTCACGAAACTGACCGCCTTACAATCGCCGACAGCGATATTGTCGGTGTGTGTGTACAGCAACCCCCGCCGGTGTTGGTGCCAACATGGATATCGGCACCGACACCAACACCGATTTCATCGGTACGTGTACGCCCGCCATAAGCAAATCAATTATATTACATATATTACTGAGAAGAAGAAACTGCCATGAATATTGAATATTAAGTAACTGTTGTTGGTTGTCTATGACCAAATCACATCTAGGCTGAAGAAGCACGTATGCTCAGGAATGGTAGTTTAAACGGAGTTGTACATGTTGTGAAACTAACTGAGAATTGATTATAGTTCAACTGCGATAACAGACAACTGTAAATGTGGTTCTCCTTCTGTTTCGTATTCGACCTCTATCGTTTCATGAACTCAGTCTCAACATTTAACAGTCCTCAAATTAATATTACTCGCCTCCTGAAAAGAAGGACTATTTCGGGCTGACGGAATTTAGAGGTAATTATCCGAATACACTGAGTAAATATCAATTCTTAGCTATAATGTTCATGTATTCTACAGGTATTAATTAGCTGGCCTGTCCAGTCTTCTAGTGACTAGCGTACCAAACCCGTGATCAGGGATTGTGTGTTTGAATCCGGCGTAAGGCAAGGATGTTTATAATTTTCCATTCATATCCATTAATCACAACTATCAATATTTTTTGTAATTAAATGACTCATCACGTTTCAACACTACATCAAGCACGACATGTCATCATCATCTAGTAATAAGTTTAAAATACTCGATGAAGTTTAAACGTGTACGTGATCAATTTTGAAAGTACAGCCATGTGTCACGACAGCAATATCTTGTTCTATGAATGAACTCACACTATTGAGTTTCGGAGTTTGCTTAAAGTGCTGTGCTTTATTCAGTTATATATATATAA
>KZ875040.1:42041-52380 GCA_003456935.1 Machilis hrabei
GTAAGTGAACGAAAATTTGCGTTTTAAGCGAAACGAAATTTCGCGCTACGCTTCGTTTGGATATGACAAAATCGATGCTGGTACTGTAAATGCGACCGCGAGGATACAATAAAGAAAATCAGATGCAAGACCAATGTGTACTTCTCGTCCTTTTTCCTCAAAATAATTCCACATTGGAATCGTTTAAGCTTGGATGCGTAAAATCAGTGCAGAGTTCGCTGCTTTTTTCATCTCTTCATACTATGTCTCTCTTTCTCCACGCGCCTGCCCGCAAACGGAGAACCGTCCAGGAAGCGCCCGTTTCTCTGAACGGCCAAACTCAATTTTCCTCCTACGACTGAGAAATGGGAGGAAAGTGATCGAAGCATAATAACATCACCAATTTTTGCACAACTATGGTCGGCTGGCTCGAAGCACCATCCGCTCTGTTAAATGACTGCTAAACGAACTGAACTGTTCTTTATTACTTTCGAAAGAAGGACAGCCTTACGAGCTCAATTTTAGACCTTTCATAGGCTCAATGAGATGTAAGTTTTTACTTTAAAACTAGATTTTTGTAGTATTAACGTCGGTGATATATGGCATAAAATCACTACTAAGCACTCGAATTACATGATGTAAGTTGTAAAGCAAACAGGACGTAATAAATTACAATAGACATCCTGTCTTTGTAATCCTAATGCTTGAACAGGAAGGCTGTTGAGCATAAATCACGATCGGTATATACACAGACACAGGTGAGAAGACTGAGCTCCTGTTCCGTACAATGACAACCTTTTTAGGTATATCTCAAAGTTTAAAAAAGAAATCCGTTGTCTGGGTTCATAATACGAAGTTCCCATGTTCACCTATGTGACAACAGCGTACTTACGAACTCCTCACTTAAAACTTCAGACAGAACGTAATGTGAAGATCATGCCCTTTGGTCCCTGTGACCTTGTGTCAAGGCTTACAATGGACATCTCCCAGGTGTGAATCGACAATTGTAATAAACTAAACGGTTACGGAGAGAGGTTTGCACAACCAACAAGTTCCAAATGCAAAGAAAGAACATGTAAATGTAATTCTNAATAAATCTCATTGGTTGAAAACTACGAAGATGTTGTTCTAAATGCTATAAATACATTTTAAATATTTCCAAACAGCTTTAATCATTTTCATGGTCAAATAAAGATGTAAAAATCGAACAGCTCAGCGCCAGCCTCGAACTCGGGTCCTTGTGCACCGCGGTTCAGCGTTACATCCACTAGACTAAACCTCCACTTCGTAGGATGAAGTTCTTAAATGGAAAATGATTAACAGTATATTATTTTCAAACGTCAATTGCGCGTAAACCGCTGTGCATTCTGGGAAACGGATGTGAATATTAAATTCAGTTTAGTTTATTACAATTGGCGATTCACACCTGGGATATGTGCATTGTTAGACTCTCTGTGCGCGACATCTTTACTACAAGACACTTAGATGTTGATGATGTGGTGGTTTTCGTCATTTCGACACCTGAGACGTCATTTTACGAT
Organism: Machilis hrabei; assembly: GCA_003456935.1. NCBI lineage: Eukaryota > Metazoa > Arthropoda > Insecta > Archaeognatha > Machilidae > Machilis > Machilis hrabei. The sequence goes on from KZ875040.1 coordinate 43,562, forward strand.
GATGAACAATGCTTTTTTTATTAATGAAGAAGAATGGCTATCACAAACATCCAAGCTTTATGCGAGATTCGAACCCACAATCCCCGATCTAGTGCTCGGTACGATAGCCATTAGACCAAACAGGTCGGCAAGGCACTTAGAAACAATATCTGACAATGGATATTATATACATATTTTTCGGTTTCGAGTCTACAGTAAATATCATCGTAATATTTTGATCGATCTTTAGGGAATTTGGACTGAGATACCTTTACTAGAAAATACAGTACCAGCATCGATTCTGTCATATCCAAACNAAGCGTAGNGCGAAATTTCGTTTCGCTTAAAACGCAAATTTTCGTTCACTTACCAAGCTACGAAAAATTAAATTCGCTATTACGTCTTTCAGACGAAGCGTTACATCCATTAGACTAAACCGCCACTTCGTAGGATTAAGTGAGGGGCCAATAAACTGTTTATTGTGTAGACTTTCTTATGATTACTACAATACGAACATTAAATGTAACTGCGCCACGAACTGATATTAACCATATACTTTAATTAGTTTTGTTTACAACACTAGTGTAGCACATGGATTTCGACTCGATTCTTGTCAAACTTAGGACAGAGTATACTGCGAACTTCAAGACGTGATTTTTGTCAACTCAAACGGTTGTCCAATGTTATAAGTTTAAGCTGTTCACTAACGTCATTTGTAAAAAGCAATACTTCTGTTAAGAATTTCACTCATTACGTTGGACCGATTCATCGATATTTTGAGAGGGATTCTTAGTTGTCTTTCCAATAACGTGTCAATAAAAAGTCATTTGCGCTTACTGTACTGTAAACACGTTCTTTATACCGGGAGATTAAAACAGCGTCTGCTTCAGAGGGTGTAACGCAGCGGTTTCGTCTCCACGTGGTCCAGTCANTGTCATCCCCTTTAGAATTTCCATTTTCTTCATTTGGATCTCGACTGGCTCTTAATCTCGTTTCGCGTGCTGTGCAGAAAGCTGTCGTTGGGCGCTGAGCGGGCACAATTACGCCACAAATAATCCCCGTCAAGGGCGGAGCGATCTGAATACAAAATCATGTTTCCCAAAGCTTTGATCTTTCTCGATCAGAGGCAAAGCTTCTTTGTCCGTCTAGGGGTTTACCAATTCAGCCACGAACGACGAACACACTGGGTGTTGATTCGGGAGTTTAACTTTCATCTAGCAAGATCTCGTCTAACACCAGCAAACACAAGCACCACAATAATACTATATTTCCAGAGTAATACCATGATTCTTACAACATGTTCGGCTCGAATAGAATTACGAACTTTGAGCCAGATCTCTAAAAATCAGTCCTAATGTTAAACTACGTTTATGTTAGCTACCGATAATAAATATTCCATAAATATTAGTTAAGTTACGTCATGAAACCAAACGGATATCAGGTTAATTTTAGTTTTTCTTTACGGTTGGTCAAACTTAAAAAAACAAGAATTATACTACTGAGACGGAAAGGGTTTCAATGATGAGTATCAAATTAACACTGAACTATTAATCACTGGCCTAAAGCACACAAGGCCCCAAATAACGCAATACATTGTTTTCTGTTTATCCGCAGAAAAAAAAGAGAAAAGGAAGTATACTTACAAGGGAACTATGGGAGTCATCCATCGAGGTGAGAAGTAAATCCAGTGACATTCGATAGAGAATGCAATGCCAATTCCAATGTATGCAACCAAATATTCAGAATATTTATCTGTGTGGCCCAAATGACCAAAAACTGTTTGTACATTGGAGCTATCGAGCAGATAGAAAGAATGAGAAGCAGATGGTTCGGTGGCGCAATGGTAAGGAGTTGGGCTTTAAAAATAAGGGTCGGTGGTTCGAATCCACTGACTGTTATTAGCAGAGTACATATATTTTGATTGTGTAAATAGTTTCTGCACTTTGACGTTGTAAATGAAACGATGTTTGCTTTTGAAAAAATGGTTAATCTTTTTTAGGGTATGTATTAATACAATTGATCGTGTTAGCCAAGTAATTCTTTGTTTGTCTACTTTAACACGTTTTACAAAGCACACTGTTCACATCGGCTCGTTGGCGCAGTGGTATAGTGTTCATTTCAAGAGACAGGTCGGTGTGGTGAGGTTTATGTATGGTTTTTAAGCATGTAAATGTAAAATACGTCTAGTAATTTTGAGAACAATCCCCAAACGTTAAANAACTGGTATAAATAAACGACCATGTGTCATCATTTGCAGGAAGTCTTCAAAGAGTAAAGCACAATAATGGTTTCATTTGAAAACGAGCATCCTGGTCCCTTCCTTACTCCGGTTCAATTTTGTTTCCCAAACGAACTGTCGTTGATTTGTTGTCNCATCATTGGATGCCAAGAATCATCGTTCATCAAGTGTGCTCACTGTGAACAGTTTCTATGTTTCCAGCATTTTTTCCGTGATTTCCACACTTACTTTTCAGAATACTAAACAGTTAACGTGTTGCGGTTTGCAAATATTCATCAGCAATGTAGCTATTATATGTGCGATTTGTAAAACGTATCGAAGTAGACAAACAAACAATTACTTGGCTAACACGATCAATTGTAATAATACATATCATAATAAAAACNAAACAAAAGATTAATAATAAAAAATAATAACCACTTTTGCAAAAGCAAACAGCATTGCATTACAACGTTAAAGTGCAGAAACTATTTATACAATCAAAATATATGTACTCTGCTAAAAACAGACAGCGGATTCGAACCACCGACCTTTATCTTTAAAGCCCAACTCCTTACCATTGCGCCACCGAACCATCTGCTTCTCATTCTTTCTATCTGCTCGATATCTCCAATGTACAAACAGTTTTTGGTCATTTGGGACACACAAACCAATATTCTGAATATTTTGTTGCATACATTGGTATTGGCATTACATCCTCTATAGAATGTCACCGGATTTACTTCTAACCTCGATGGATGACTCCCATAGTTCCCTTGTTAGATGTTCCGAAACACAATGGAATTGATTTTGGAATAGGTGAGCATATGGACAAAAGCTACAATGAGTAATACAAGAATGTGTTTGCCGTAATGCAGAAACCAATTATATCTTAAATTAAAGCAGGTAATGTTTGAGCATTAAAACTCTAGCCATTAATTTACTGCAGAGCTCATGTATCGATTCTTTACTCATCAGATATTTTAGATTCCAGTTTCTGAAAAAAATAAAAATAAACTATCAGCTCGTACTTAGTCTTATGTAAACCAACATATTTGGTAGCTGAACAAAAACAGGCGTTGGTCTTTCAATCATCACACACCTAAAGGTTATAGGTTATAATTTAAATAACAATAATAATGCTCGCCTATTTAGCATTCATCCTGACTGCTCTTTAAGTTCACAAATATTCCTTTAAAAGAATTTATAAAAAAATATTATAATTAAATAGAACCCTATCTGTAAATAAAATCCTAAAGCTAAAGCCATATATTATGAAAAAAAATTCTTCTCAGTATGTCGATAAATTAAATACGTTTGGTTCAAAAGCGGCTACTTTTTCAGACAAAATTGCCCGCATTTCAAAACCTGATATCGTTTCACTCAACTCATGGCTGACTGGAAAAAAATAGAGTGATAAATATAAAAGCCAATTAGACCTTCAGCTATGTTGTTGCATAACAGAACACATTCAGTAGAGCAAATATTTATAATATTTTCAGTAAAATATATACACATATATTTTTTGTTTGTTACAAAATCTGCTGTGCAAATTTCGTAATCTCGATGCAATTAAGTTCACCGTCAATTTTGGGTGCGGAACATACACGAATTACGCGCTGACTTAAATAAACGAGCTAGGTTACACCCGAGCCATTACGACCTGAAATCAACACGAGATCGCCATTCTTGTCAGCTCGAGGAGTTTCTTGGAGCTCAGTCCTCCTCATCCCGTTTTTTAATGTTCCATCCTTTCTACATAGACCAAGGTCGCCTGGTCCAGTGCTTCCAAATCAGAAACAACCGGCCAAGCAATTACGATATGAGGACGTCATTGGAACACTTGCTTTCAGGTGTGACTCGCGATGCTCCTTTAAGGACATGTAGATTATAATTCTGGAAATCATGCAAATATGTATGACATTGATTTAGGCTGTGTGAGATATGATATTTAAGTCTCGCGATGAAACAAGCTTTGGTAAACCGTAAAATTGTAACCCTTAAGAACACCGTTTCTGGTCACGTGCCACAAGAAATTATCCCTCTTTCCCCACTTTGTGTGTAGTATCTGCCATTCACTAACACTTAGGCTTCTGTGTTACGCAAGCCTTGCTTGAGATTCGCTTTCTTACGAGGACTGAAAAGGCTACACGAGAGGCTGACTCGAGGAAATCGCATTGTGCTGAGTAATCGTTAGTTGGCTATCAAAATGCCTTCGGCTGTTCTTCCACCAACAATCGATGTTCAAACAACAACCATCACCGCAGGAGTGTCACAAAAAACAAGGCTTTTTTTCTGATGTTGGATCGACCTTCCAATTTCCGCTAGTCAGTATCCGCTATCTGTCAAATGGGAAACTTCAACAGGCTATACTCTAAAGCAGTATTAAATGACAAAAAGAGCGCGTGTTCTCGCGAGATTGTAGAGGTTTTCCTAAAACAAAGAATTTTTAAAGAATTATTCTGAGAATGGATCCGCATCCATTCAAAACAGACTTAATTAAATGTTAATAATTTAACAACAAGTCAAAATTATTACTCTAGTCTTTTTACCTTTTCTCAGTTACAGTAGCTATTGCATTTATAAATGCTGTTGATTGGAATATACTGGATAGGTGATGCATTAGGTGTTGGCTACTTACTGCCAGGGCCAACATCACACTCTCGGACAACAAATAGCTTAATTTCTGGCTTATGTTGAACAAATCGGAGAAATAAATCAGCGAGGGACATAGAACAAAGCCNAACTAATTAAATTTTAATATGTGCAATTTGGCAAATTTAACTGTTTTAANACAAATTGGCTAATCTACCAAATTACACATTAGATTTTAATTATTTTTTGAAAACTTTACACCAAAATAAACACAAGGCTTTATTCTATGTCTCTCACCGATTTATTGAACATAAGCTAGAAATTAAGCTATTAGTACGCCGGGAGCGTGATTTTGTCCCTGGTAGTAGCCTTAATATCATACTAGTGGTTAACTGAACTGTAGATCTCACCCACCTGACCAGAGGCAGACATGGCATTTAAATCCACTAAAAGTGCAGAACATAAACATTAATACACTATTCAAAAATGGCCGCGATGTTGTCGAAATTCTGGAATGAACAACTGAATGTTCTAAAACATTTCAGCCTTAATTTGTCTTTACAATCTCTATTTGATATTCGATAAAAAATACGGCAGATAAGGCCACGGGCTCACTAACTACATTACAGGTCTTTGATGGGTCAAATCCTTCCAAGATCTTGTAAAATTGTAGTTTATTGTTTTAACGAAATGAGTTTCTATGTTTTAGCAGAAATGATTTGCGTTTGAGTGTTTGTCTGTCCCTATCTCCAACAACAACTTTTGAAGGAGTGGACTATTTCGACCAAACTAGGCAAAGTGTTATAGGGATCAAGTGATAGAAATTTCTTTGGCTAAAGTTGGCTGCAGTCATGAAATACCATAGTGGCCTGTTGGAATCTGAAATTAGGCACATCTTCTGTCACTGTTAACGGATGTCAAACACATTTGGCATATATCTAAAGTTTGGAATGTTTTACAAAATTCAGTTGTCGGTTTCATTATTTTTAAATTTATTGATTGAGTTTATGGTCCCACAATTTTGACTGCGATGATCTAAAGGAGACCCCATCCATCAGGTTTATTGAATAGGTTGTTACTCACTACAAAATTTCAAAATGGCTGTTATCGTTTCAAGTAAGTCGCTTGAACAACTGAACATTGTTTAGGTAAAGCTTTACATACATGTATAAACAGAGCTGAAAATATGTCTTATTCTAAAACTTCATAGCACTGATCTGCCCTAAACCATTGAAATGAGCTAAGAATTGTGGAAGGTATNACAAATTTAAAAATTAATGCCGTTTTACCAAATGGTAAAATTCGCAACTCGATCTTGTAAAACATTCAAAGATTTACATATGCCAGTTGCCGTTGAAATCCATTACAAATAAGGATGAGAATGACACTTGAAAATTGTTAATAGGCCGTCGCTATTTTATTTCAAGCCGGCGGCAAACGTGATCAAGGAACTGACTGTGTCACTGGGTTTCCTTTAACACTATCCTTAGTTTGGTCACATCTGGTCCACTCTTTGAACGTTATCCTGGAACAGACAGACAGACAAATAAACACGCAAACAAAAGCAAATCCGTGACCTTACTCTGTGCAGTTCATTAAATGGTGTTGTGTGTTTTATGTTATATTAATTTAAATTCGTTGAACAATGTATTTTTTACAGTAGCTGAGCTAGGCTGTACATTTTGCTGTGCATAAAAGATTGTGTAATTATTGTTACGTCAAAATACTCATTTTGTAAACAGCGACCGTTTCACAGAATGCCTATCACGCTTCTTAAGTGACAGTGTTTTAGTGAGAATACGACTACTGAAAGCCGATTATATACGTGTTCGACCTTGTGATTCATGTTGTATTGAAGAGTGCCAAGGCACAGAAAGCACGTCTACAAGCCTCCTTCACATTTCTGAAATACATTCTAACGAAAACGTCGAGGTCATCTCAACTTAACAGTAATTATTATGCTGAATTTATCATACTTATAAAGACGGACTTTTCGGTGTTACACTGTAACATTAGAAGGAGTGGCCAGTTTTCACAACACATGGGCTTGTTGTGGGATATTACCCATTGTACCAAACAAAACTATCCTAATTTTAACAGATTCTGGTGATGGGTGAATGAGTAGCTCTACTCATATAATAAGCTTCTGAAACGTTGAAATTGTTAATGTCTTATGAATATCAGACATTATATTCCCTATTTCACTATTTCAAAGCGTGTAAATTTTTCATTGGTTTTTAAGTGTCTTGCAAAAACCATGTTAACCCTTTATAAGGCAATGGGAAGTATTTTCCCACTTTACGTTTTATATTTTAATGGGCACTGGGAACACTATTCCCACTTAATGTTGGTGCTGACCTCTCTTGAGCAGCCTCATGAACATTAGTTGAGTGTGAAATTATACAAAATATTGATATTGTAAGTATTATAAGCTATAATGTATAAATTATTAAATAGTTGTGGAAATGGGGTTTTGAACACATCTGGAATATGATTGAAATAAAAATCATATAAATATAAGTCAGGCATGGTATTATCTGCCACTTTCTTATATCATAGACTGGGGAAATTTGTTCCCACTTCAACAATTTCTTAAGACAGCAATGAGAAATATATTCCCACATAATATATATATATTTTTTTGACATAAAATATAAATATCAATAAATATGACTTAATTTGACTCATTGTAACCCATTTTTCATGGTTTTAATAAAAAAAAATAACTGACTGAGTAAGGCCCGTTAAAGGGTTAAAAGCGTTGCATGTTCTGTAGTTTTATGTTCTCATTCGCTTCCTTCCTCCTTGGTAGTTACGTGTCGGTCGTAGTGCAGTATGTGTCATAAGACACATTTGGTTGTCCGTCTCTCCTCCTGTACTTGCTGTTCCTAGAAACAATACTGTGAGTTGCGAAATTTCCAAGCGCGCGCGATATTACAATCAAACAACTATTTTTACCTCTTAGTCATCGCGATAACAAACATGTTGAAGTCTCTCATGAGATTTAAAATTGTTTCTAAACAGTCGATACAGTAAGGCAACAAACCCGATCATCCGCTTGAATGAACCATTATTTTCCGTAATCGAGTTGTCAAGCTATTTTCCTGGCTTATCAGGTTAAAATTACGATACCGTTCTTTCAATACCTGTATATGAAAAGCTGAAAGGCCTACAGAAAAACAACAACGTTCACCTACCCTGGAAACTAAACTCGTGCTTAGTCAGCTGAACAAAAATTAAAAAACCGGATTTAACTTGACATTTTCTGAAATTGACATGCTTTACGATTAGCTGATATGAACGGTTGTCTTACTCTGTTACGTATGGTCAACCAATTATAGTCATATCAATTTATTTTTGTGAGGCGATAGAGCTAATAATTGTTTACGCACCCATACAAACTGTGCCCTAGGACATGCGAAGATGTCTTATCATTTAACGTGTGTGATGCATTGCTTTCTTCAAATGCCATCACCTTCTTATATTGAGCACATCTTGAATTAGATAAGATACTCTATAAATCTATGACCTTAAATATCAGGATACGTAACCCTTGTATAATTTTTTTTAATCACCAAATTACTAAACATACCGAATCAGTTAACCTTATTTTCTCGATTTCTTAATTTTGTTTCAGTAACATTGCACCTTAAATGTATTCCCTACAGCCAGGTCAAAAATCATGCTCCCGGAAAACAAATCGCTTAATATCTGGCTTACGTTCAACAAAACCGGGAAACTAAAAAAGGGGAGACATAGAGCAATGCCTTGTGTTGATTTTGGTCAACATTTTCAAAAATTAATTCAAATCTAATACATGTAATTTGGTTATTTCTCCAAATTAAAAAAAGCCGAACTTACCAAATTACCCATATTAGATTTTAATAACGTTTAGAAAATTGTATACCAAAATCAACGCAAGGCATTGTTCTATGTCTCCCCTTTTTTAGTTTCCCGGATTTGTTCAACATAAGCCAGATATTAAGCGATTTGTTTTCCGGGAGCGTGATTTTGGGCCTGGCTGTAG
>KZ875043.1:2417-13612 GCA_003456935.1 Machilis hrabei
ATGCTATTTTAATAACAAGTTCTGAAAAACAAAGTTGTATTTAATGAATTTTATAATAAAACTACAAAATACATCTTGAAAATGTGACCCAGATTCAAAAAAATTTCTAGCCTGGGGTCCCCGCAGCCCCCAGGCACCTTATAGTTCTAATAAAATTCACTTCTGGTAACTACTTGACCCCTAATGACGAACACGTTCCGCCGCCCCTGTTGACCAGTGTTATCACCAAATCTCAACACTTTAAAGTCAGAATGTACTTTTTAAAACACCTGAATATGTATGTATATTTTTATGGTTTCCCTGCAAGTCAAATTTAATTTAATTTTCATTATGTGACACAAATGTCTCTCTTCCATATTTTGTTTATGTTAAAATGTGACACTTGCTCATTTTGTGAAAATATATTGTCAAAAGCGCAAGTTAAATATCATAAACTAACAGATACCAATTCAATAGTTTGCTATGTAATTCACCTTTATTACACTATTATTACAAATAAGGCACAAAAAGAGAAAAAATCTGTATTGGTAAAATTATCGGTCAAATGTGGCCAACATCGTTTATCAGCATTGGTATCAGACTTTCATATTTTGTTATGACACTAGCTACAACCTACTGAATTGAAGGCATTAAATCATTAAGGTGGGTGGACTAAAAGGAAAAATAAGAAATGCAAACACACACAAAGAGATATATTTTTATCATTTATTCGAAAATTAAATATTAAACAATTAATGGTAGGGAAACACTTGGCTAAATCTAATGAATACAATATATCATAAACATCTCAATCAGTCTCTTCTTATGAAACTGCAAGACAGAATACACAAGTCTTGTATGACACAAAAGACCATTAGGCACAACTTGAACATTTAATTGCAAGAATGCCTGTTACCTTAAACAGTTAAATATATTTTTACTTGAACAAACCAGAGACAAGATGAATAACAAACTCTCACGTTCCTACTTTAGACAGCTTAATACAATGTTTAATATTTTGATTGGATATTTGCTTCACATCTGTGTTCTGTCACAGCAGGTCTTCGAAGGCAATGCAAAATGCTTTGACACTCAAAACGTCATGTCCATAGCAGACGTAAAGAGTTGAATGGCCCTCATCCATCTATTTCTATCTCTTATATGTTCAACACACTGTTACATAATATACATAGGGTGTCCCAAAAGTCATATAATATACAAAATATTTTATTTAATTATTCTTTGTATTAAAGCTGGTTTAGTTTCACTGAGAAAATGTCCTCGCCCAGACGGGGCATGAACCCAGGACCCAGCCCCGTCTGGGCGAGGAAATTTTCTCAGCGAAACTAAAGCTGCTTTAATACATAGAATTGTCCGAGAACTAAAATTCATATATACTAAGAGGGTCATTCGGAAAGTAAAGAACGTTTGCGCATACAGCCCATGCAGCTGTTTCGTAGCAGCCGGTCATTCGTTCGCTGTGTTCAGAGTGGTGTAGAGAGTTGCCTAGTGCAATTCGTACCGCTGACTTATTCACGTGGTGAGCGTAACGATCTGTGTCAATGAACGCGCCGATTCAAAGTCCCGCCGACTGTGAAGTGCGAGGCGGGATTCGGTTTTTGCAGGCGGAAAACGTTATATCCTGTGACATTCATCGTAGACTTGTTGCAGTCTATGGAGAAGGTGTTATGAATGCGGCAGTGTCCGGAAGTGGTGCATAATGTTTAAGAATGGGCGAACAAACCTTGTTGCATGATGAATTCCACTGAGAGACATTTGATCATCCTCCCTACAGTCCACACCTGGCACCTTCTGACTTTTACCTCTTTCCGAAGATGAAGGAACATGTTGCTGGTAAACGCTTTGCAGATGATGAGGACCTCCAGGAAGTTGTCATGGACTGGTTGAACCACCGGGCGGCCACATGATATGAGGAAGTACTACTTAAACAGGTGTCGAGGTACGACAAATGCCTCAATGTCCGAGGCGACTATGTGGAAAAGTAGATGAAAGTATGTAGCAAAGGGTGTGTATTCTGTTTTTGTAGTATTGTTAATAAACATCTTTGTATGACGAAACGTTCTCTACTTTCCGAATGACCCTCGTATAATTATTCTTAGATGAGAATTAATCTTCCAAATTGGTCAAATCTATTTTAAAGGTACTTCAGACGTATGGAGGCATGATTTTTGTGCATTCTATAGCAGCCTTCAATCTCTATTAATGTTTTGGCACTCAAATACAATGGCATTCTTCAAGTCTATGTTGCACAACTTTTGAGACACACTGTATATATATATTAATTAGGATTATGTGGTTAAACATAGTAAGTGTGCCAGTACAATTATAAGGTATTAGTATATAAAACACAAATTAAGGCTGGAGCGATTGCAATACCCATTACGATTACTGGTTATATTTGGCAAAATCTGATTGCTACAAACGTATTATGCGAAACCTGTACTGAAACTTCCAGAACAATTTTTAGCTGAAAAAACATTCCAGCAGAAAGGACATCAATGACATCTAGTATTACCAAAACTAAATTTAACCCACTGTCTCGCAACTACTACTATTAATACTTAGCTAACCCACACGAATTTAAAAAATCTACCAACATTTCCCGTGTTTTTCCCTACCTTTCCCGTTTTTCAGATTATCCTGCAAGAGTAAAGCCCGTCATACACGATCCAATTTTTCGTTGAAAAATTGCATACGATCATCTGTCCAATTTCAGAACGGGCTTATTGAATACGAAATTTTATGGAATTTAGTCTACGTTCTATGTTTTTCGTAATAGAACACGTCCGATGTTTCCATCTTAAATTGGTTGGTGCAATTGTAAGATCGATCGAAGCGTTTCAAGCAGTAGAAAAGCGAAACATTATTTGAAGTTGAGCGCCAATAATGACTGCTGCTGCTGCCAAAATACCATCTTCATCCATCCGCCATATTTGTTAGTACGAGCAAACATTCAGTCTCGAGATTTCCACGATATTCAGTAAAATCTTGATTGTATCGTGTATAACAGGCTTGAAAAATTTGGATGAAATTGCATACAAATTTGTAAACGAAATATTGTACAAATTGCATTTTGTATGCTTTTTTGGATGGAAAATTGGATCGTGTATGACGGGCTTAAGCCTATGCTGTGGTCATTTTTTCTTCATCTGGAAATTTTGGGCTCTCATCTAGTATATGCAAGTACATTATGTACAAACTTTTAAATTGGGTACTTTAATCCACATTGCGATGTGGTATAGTGATGCAACTGAAATGAACAATCAATCAATCCANCCCTACATAAAATGTAAAGTGTGTCCAGAAAGCGTCCTAACTTAAACCATGTACGGACAAGAAAATACTGAATATACATCAACTTAAATGATTCTGGAGACTATATTTATAAGGGAACCTCTGAACCCCCTATACCAGTGGAGGAAGACGTGTAACTACAATGTGATATTCTTGGGTTTTATGTGATCCTTCTCACGGAAGTACTAGTGAACTCCTAACTAAGAGTAGTTCAATTTTGAAAAGAACTATTAAAACACACTTTGAACCAGGACGTCCACTCTTGTTAAGCAATTAATAAGTGTCAATAAGAAGAATGTACACACATGATGACATATGATATACTCTTTACTCTTGTCTAACCCAAAGGGCACAAATGTATCAGTTATACAACAAACAAGAACAGGATGTATGAGAAGTACTTCACAAACTAAAAGCGTATATATTTCAGAATGTACACATTATCATAAATATTACTTAAGGTACTATTGCACAATACCTTAATAAGAAAATGGAATGCATAAACACAGCAATAAAGATTTGCAAGGTACGACTAATATACCTAACACAGGTTACACACCATCTAAAACCTCTCCCACTTTCTTGACAACAAACAACAAATAAAACATAATATAAAATATATGTTTTTTTCTTCCAAATTCCCAATACGAGGCACTACAGTATCACAACCCAATAGTTCTGTTTTTACCCTTGTTTATATTCACTCATGTATACATTAACAGATTATCCAAAAGTACTAAACGAAACGTAACTTTATTTTTTTAAGTTCTGTCTGAAACGGGTATAAGCACACATTAAGTTAATTGTAATTAGAAAAGACGTTCTTACCACATACCAATGTTCATGTAGTATTAATATTTCGCTGTGAGGTTCCTCTCAAGCTTCGTCAGAATAAGACTGACAGGACCTCGCTGTCGTTTGTCAAGTCGCCATCTTTGAAGAAATTGTCACGATGACAATTGATAATGGTGACAATTAGTGATAAGTGACAATTGCTTCAAAAAGCGACTTGGCAAACGACAGTGAGGTCCTGTCAGTCTTATTCTGACGAAGCTTGAGAGGAACCTCACAGCGAAATATTAATACTACAAGAACATCTGGTGTACACTAAGAACGTCTTTTCTAAATCCAATTAATGAAACATATCATTTTAGCTGTTACTCTGTGGTACAACTTTAACTACTTCAATACTAAATAATTATTTTTATCCGCAAACAAGTGCTTTTTTTTTTGCTACAAAATTATATCAGTGGGGCTCGAACCCAACACCTTTGGAACCAATTCTCCAGTGAGAAATCAAAACTGTCGACAATGCAGGCTCGAGAATGAGTTCCAAAGTTTTGGGTTCAGACTCTGCCAATGATATAATTTCTTAATAAAACTGAACATAATTAATTTAAATACTTCAATATTGTTATAGTATTTGTCTGGATCCCAGGCAACGACAATTTGTTCATTTACAAGACTTGTATTGAAACATTTTTCTACAGCTAAAATCATTTCGTGTACGACAATGGACAGAACCGCAGACACTTAACATCACCCAAAAATAATTTAAATTTACTTAAACAAAATTAAAGCCAGATTTTTGGTATACAACCCAAATAAAGTAGTGACATTTATTTTTAGTGTTTTAATATCAAAATTCTCATAAATTATCACACTATTATCGCACGTATTCTAGTGCAAACAATGCGACAGCCCAGAAATGCTTAGAATAAACACATTTAAAAAAAAAAANTTTAAAGTAAATTAACAATTATCAGAATCGGATATTAAGTCCTGCAATTACAATACCTGAAGGGCAGAATAATTGCAGAAAATGTGGTTGAAATATAAAAAAATGTAGCGTGACCAGTGATGTTCATTACAGTATGGCACTACGTTTAACCAACCCACCCGTTTCGTTAATGATAACTGGCACATTTTTTATCATCAGTCACATTCAAACCAATTAAAATAATACTTTGATATGACCGCTACCAAAAATCCAATTTACTATCCCAATTCAGAGCTCAGTACCAGTCTTAAGTNTCGGCATTTATTTTAGTTTAGATGATAATGTGCTCTGTTCCATATTGCACCATTATAGCATATTTACAGAAATTGAGTCTGTCGTATCAGTAAACCGGACCCCGTTAGTGTTAAAATTGTATTTTGAAGACTAACACGATCCAATTTCTTGTCACAACAGCCAGTACTTTAATGATTACGTTATAACTATAGTGTGGAGCAAAGTTCTGCCGTGCTAACGAAGCTGTTTCTACCTTCAGTCAATAGGACTAAATAAATAATTAACTTTTAACGAACTCGAAGGCAGTCTACGGAGCCGAGTACTGCCGACACTTAAGAATAGTACTGTAGTTCCTTATTAAAGATACATTAAAATTACTTTGGCAGATTGTTCTCAGGAAACGACCATTTCTTTTTTTATACCCTATTCATCGGTATTTATAACATTAGTATAATCTGTTAAGAGGAAACTGCATACTTTATCACATAACAATTTGTCTTTACTCAATCACAAATAACATCGTAAGTGCACATCACTCGATGGGAAGTTTCTTGAAATCCGATGTAGCTGCCCAGCTTTTGCTAACATGTGCTTCATATATGCATCGTTTCATAGCTGAAATACAAACGACATAAACAGACATGTAGTGCACTACAAATAAAAAAAAAATAGAATCCACCACCAAGTTCAGTCACCACCACCCACACCGTGACAGTGTTAACTTGCTAGGGCTTGGGAGTGGGCGCATGTGCACAATCATGAACTACTGGTCCCCTCTCGGACTGACCAGGCATTGACAACACGGCCAAGCCCTGTTGTTCATGGTGCACGTCGCATTCACAATGACCATAACGATTGAACAGTGTGCCTGCATCGAGTTTTGCCAGAAACTTGGGCATTAATGTTCAACAACATACATTACGATTCAGAGGGCTTTTGGGAATGAGCCGTACGCAAGTTAAGGAAATGGTTCAGACGGTTCAAAGAGGAGCGGACGTCAGACGAGTGCTGAACGTTAAGGGATAACCGGAGAATAATAATTGCTATTGCTATTGGATTATGGTCCCACTGTTATGACATCTCAGGTCTAATGGAGACCCCATCCGCGTCGTAATGACGCTTCAGGATAACTGAATTTTGAATTTTGCCACTCAGCCGACACATAGCCGGAGGTGGGATCTTTTACATCGAACACTTATCGATGGGACCCGCCTTTAACGTGCCTCCCGGAACACGCCTACGATCATACCTTAGTGTGGAGTGCTTCACAGGCAGACTCGCAGGATAACCCTTTGTACCCAGGGCTAGGAGCCGGACCCGGGATTTGAACCCGGGACCTCCCNATCAGGAGGCGAGCACTCTAACCACTAGGCCAACCTGTCGGTGGAATAATAATTAGAGAGCTTGCCGATGAGTTAGGTATTTTGTCTGGTTTCGTTCTGTTCATTCCGACAGAAGATTTAAGCACGAAATGCACGTCAGCAAAATGTATTCCCGCTCTTAACTGCTGACATNCATTTTTTACGAACTCTCAACCACCCTCAACTGAGGTCTGTCCCTCTTTGACCTACCAAAGCCATTCCTAAACTTGCGTATGGGCCCTCTGCCTCATTCCCAAAAACTTCTGAATCATATAATCTCAGCACGAGTGCCTAAGTTTCTGACAAAACGTGATGTAGGTGCTTTGCTCAATTTTCTAGGACACAACAACAGGTTTTGGCAAATTACCGGTGACTGAGCAGTCCGAGGGGGATNCAATAATTCACAGTTGTGTACAAAGGTCCAAGGTCAGATGTGCTTCACTCCTGGCCCCAAGCTCTTTCTTGTCTAAAAAAATATATATTGATACTTTTTTTTATCAGAACTCGTGTGTCCAATAAACTTTTACTTCTACATCAAAGAATGTTACTCCATTTGTTACACATATTTACCAATTAAAATATCTTGCAGGCTTGCTTGATCTAGGAGTTTGCCTACTAGTCTTTTAACTGGGGGTCCAATTTCCATCACCTAGTGTTGGGTGNTCATGTGTACACGTTTCATCATATAGAACCTCCATCACAGAAATGATTATAAACGGCCAACTATCCTTTTTGCTCTACCAGATCTAGATGGAAAATCCAATACAGTATATCATCTTTACCGAGAAAATTTGTCTCCCTCTGAGGGCATTGAACTCAGGACCTGTGGAACCTAATTTCCTGCTCATGTTAGCGATCTTTTCACACCTTAGTCCTCTCGGCCGTCTCATCTACATCCACATCATACCCTGCAATTAACCGGTAAGGTACTTGGCAGGGGGTACACGAGGCACCACAAGTTATTATTCACGTCCTAAACGGTTCCAATCTNGAATCGACCTCGGAAAGAATGATAAAAAATACGCATTAGATTTACAGCTGATTTCCCTTAACTTATCTTCCCGATCACGCCTACCAATATATGTTGCAGGTTTTAAAACCTTGCTTACATTTAACTGCGACTGAGTGGAGTTTAGTTGCTCCAATCTCTTAATTCTGCTTTTTTCACGCTTCACATTAAGAGATTCCCAGCCCAACTCGCCTAACATCTCCGTTACGCTATCTGTCCTACCATAACGACCCAAAACAAATCTAGCCGCCTTACGCTGAACTGACTGAAGAAGATTTTGCAATCCAACCTCATACGGGTCCCAAACACAACTACAGTATTGGATAATTGGAAGCACCAATGTGTTATATGCAATTTGCTTAACGTACTGGACATCGAAACAATATTCTCTGGGCAAAACGAAGACTACGTAGCGATTTTCCTACAACGTAACTTACGTGTGAATTCCATGAAAGATCACTACTAACAATAACGCCAAGATATTTATACTCATTTACAACATTTAAGGTTCTCCCATTAAGCCTATAGTTACATGTGCTTTGTTGACGTTTCCTAGACACTCGCATAACTGAGCACTTTCCTGAATTGAGTTTTAGCTGCCAGGTATTACACCAATCCTGTATTGTGTCTAGCGACTCTTGCAATTCATCACAATCATCCTTACTGCCCACCTCTCGATATATAACTGTATCGTCAGCAAAAAGTCTAATTGAAGAACTGACCCCTGAAGAAATATCATCTATATATAACAGAAACAAAATTCTGACCTCGACTACCGCTATCTAAGGAGCTGCCAACATAAACTTGGTCTCTGAGACTTGACACTTATAGCTTATCTAGCTATTGAAGTACAAGATTTGTTATTAAGCTTGATTAGATGGTAATGAAAAATATTTGTCTTTTTGGCAAGTATTAAAGTGAAATTTCATTCTCAGATAATTATTTAAATGAAAGGCGTTTCCATTTTACTGACAAAATTTGTCTCCTTCAGCGGGCATTGTCTCCCTGAGGGAGACAAATTTTCTCAGTGAAATTGAAACACCTTTCTTTTAAATAATTATCTGCGAACAAAATCTATTGTCTTGATTATGTTTTTAAAATGTGTGGGCTTGCTTGAAAGCCAAATAGACAATTTCAATCACACATTTTAACTTTTTAGATTTCATGTACAGTGAAAGTCAATAAGAGGGACCACTATTTACCTCTGAAACCCAATAGGATTGTGTTAGAATTTGCTAATAAATATTATCATTTAATTAGTTCAGTTAAAGCANTGAGAAAATACCCTCACAAGCAAAAGTTATAATTAGATTATTAATTTCACAGGAGGTGGCAGGAAATTGGGACCTGGCCCCCAGCAATGATTTTATCACAGACGGGGAGGATTGCATTTCTTTTCAACAGTCCTGGCTTTAGTAATTTAAATATAACTGTTACATGGTACAAAATACATTCTATGGTGTTTGTGAAAGTGCTTTCTAGTTACTTCAGCAGAACTTATTATATCACAATATTTATTAGCAAACTTGAAAATAATATGACCTAGATTTGTAGTTACGTAGTGCTGTGTGTTGAGCTGAACTGATACATAGGCCTACTACTACTAGACCTAATATGTATGCACCTTTCTGTATTATTNCAGGAACAGAGGAAAGATCTTTTGATCCCAGATTAATATAACCATTATTTAGCATACACTGATCAGTAATTTGCTGGGCATGCTGTAAGATTGAAGACGTTTTTCATTTTACCGAGAAAACGTATACATCCTCAGCAGGGATCGTCTTGGTGAGACAACAGAGGTGTCTAAGGTGCATAAATGCATCAACTTGAGACGGCGAATGGGTTCCACAGGTCCTGGGATCTTTAATTTAAATATTTGTCCAAGAACTAAAAATTCAATTCAATGTTTGTAAGATGTTATAGAACTCTTTAGGAAGACCTCCACTAAGCATGAACGACTTCATTAACCGAAGTACATTACACAAGGAACGTAAAACAAACGACCCCTAACACTACTCCGCAAAAAACAAATCATATCGTGAAAACATCGGGTGAAAATTTATTCAAAACATTTGGAAAGACTTTTAATCATTACAAACATGGCAAAAATTTAGTGGCCTCCTTGATTTGTTTGTTTCCATGCAGCAGTATTCAATTTTAAAATTTGTATTCCTTCCTTGACTTGCACACATTAACGGGTGCTGTAATCTTGTCTTTTTTTCCCCTAATGTTTTGAATCACCTTTAGTTTGATAAAGCCAAACCACTACGGGAAAGCAGGCAAAATATTGTTTTCTATTCATTTGTAAAGAGCTATTTGTTTATTATAATCGTCCGATTCCTATTAGTTTCCTAAAACAGTTTAAAAAGAAACCAATTAGCAACCAGAGTGTCACACGTCAAGACCTGCATTTGTACGCATCAGAACATGGAACAAATGAACCACACACACGCAAAAAGAATAGCAATGTCTTCCTGGCTAGAACGATTTGTTCACTTTTCCCTTCTAATTATTGTTCATGTTAGCTATAATGGTGTATTTGAACAACGGACCATTATCTGCAATGTTTTGGCGTGGTTCCATTTTAAGGCTCCTTTGCCTCTGGAAGTAACTTGCTCGAACGTTTTGGTCAGTAATTGAACTCGGGACATTTGAGTTGGCAGTACTCGTGACACTGCCGAAAAGAATGGATTATAATCACAATACCACTTATGCCATTTGTGAGACTNTAGTGTGAATTCTACTAATACTAATCGATTGCAGGCTTATGTTAATGTTACTGTTTGCTATCACGAATGCTGTTTACTTTCATTTTTTGTATGTATTAATGTTTTCTTTGTGAAGTATTCTTGCTTCTTCCAGTTTCACCTATGTTGACTTTACCATAATGGCAGTGTAGGCTGTACAAGCAGTCCTTTGTATCTTGAGATTTGTTTTGGGGTTTAGTAACTGTATACTCATAAGTTTATTGGTAGTGTGGAATGCATCTTAGTCTTTCTGCTGTACCAGGAAAGTTAGGCATCGCTATAGTACATACAGGTGTTTCTCTATCAGCCACAGCGGTGTCCTTAGCATGTTGTTGTATAGNGCATTGAATAATTTCTACTTACTAATGCTATATTGCACAAACTAAACAATTTCTGTTTTTTAAGTTTTGTCGGAAACCGGTGTAGGCACACACAGTAACTTGAAAAATGAAAAGAAATTTCTTACCATACACCAGCTAGTTCTGTTACATTAATATTTCGCCGAGCTATTCGCCTCAAGCTTCATCAGAAGGTCACTATCAAGCACACGTCGTCAGCAAGGAAGCGATCTTTGACGGACTGTCACAGACTATTCAAGAAACATGGCTCGATTGCTTCGGACAAGCCTCAGCCAAACTGACAGAAATTTTCAACTGTTTCAAAGGAAAAGAAAATAATAGTTCCAAAAGTGATATTTACAGGGTTGACTGTATATGCCAAGGCACTTATATTGGCCAAACCAAAAGAAATTTGCAAACTAGAATGAA
>KZ875053.1:14800-28372 GCA_003456935.1 Machilis hrabei
AATCTATTGTGTCCACGCTTAATTTGGGTGAACTTTTAGTAATCCTAGTCCAATTCATGCTGTCCTCCATAGTAATCGCCTTTTTCCAGAACTACACAGCCTATTCCAAATTTTTCTGTTGATAAGATAATGAATTTCTTAAGTCAGTCCTTTAAGGTTCATATATCATATTTTTCATGAAAATAAGGTTCATACAGTGCTCTAAATAAAATGCATGGCAGTAGATATCAAATATTCCCAGCATCGTGCGATATGTAGTAGTTGTTTTGTCTGAAATTCTTACAATAAATTAAATTTTTTAAAGTGCCATTACATCTCCAGTAATAATTCTCTTTTATGTTAGCATTTCCCTTCTAATAGTATCAGTTCCATTAAGGGCTTTATTGAATACAGGATTTCTTTTATCAGTCTTATATTCCAATAATATCCTTTTCAATGGGATATTTGTAGTTTACTCAGGTCTTTAGTAATTATTCCAAGACATTTAAACAAGCCAATAAATTTAATCACACTAATTTCTTCCTTTTAGCAGTTAACTATAATGGTATCGTATCAAGCAACTAAGTCTTCAAAAGAGATTTCGTGTAGTACTGAGTAATTTTTATTCTCATTGTCTTTATGACATTTTGCCCACACACATCCCACAATAACAACAAAATGTGTTAAAGGCAAGGGTTTGTTTATGTTACACCAAAACATAGTATGTTGCTCAACATTCTTAATTATTTACAAGATATCAATTATTCCTGTTTTGCAATATATATCACAAAAGGGCGAACTTATTGCTTGACAAAGAACAGATCTCTCAATAATATAAGATATCCTCATTCCGCCATCATATAGTCTCGAATGATGACAAAGAACAGATCTCTCTACAAATTCAATAACACTTTACAGAGTTGATCTTCTACTCAGAGCAGACTGTGGCAGTTCCATAGTCCTTTCTTCAAGCTCCAAAACTCCAGAATTGCCTACACCATTTGCTTTTGACATACTCACCCTCAGTCCATCAAGAAAATATTTATAATTACCTGCTACACTCTTTGAAAGACATGTACAAGACTTGAGTGATGTTACATTACCGTTCATTTTCCAGTCTTGGTCTGGTGATTTAGCATTTCACAGAGCATTATATCTATGTACACTGTTTATCTGTTGTTCCCTAAGTGGGTTCTACTAAGAAAAAGTACATCATTAACCTTACAGAGCACAACTTCATGTGCACATTTGACCAGTACAGTTCAACTTTTTTTTCTTAAAACTATTCAACTTTAGATTTTGTCATGTCGAAGTGTTCCACAAGTTCCAAATTTACAAACATTTACTATACAATGAAAAATGAAGATTTGGGATACATGGAAGAACATAACTTACATATTTTAACAAAACTGAACACAAATATAAACTTAAGTTTCCCATGTACACGCTTTTCCAAGGGTACACACATTTATCAGCAAAACATTCACTCTACACGAGACATGAGAATGTTTGTAATGACTTTGGAATGCCAGTTACTTCTCTAAGTGCTACCACACATATTGTAAGCATTAAGATATTGTTTGAGCACTTAATACCGTTTCTCATGTATACAGTTCATCATGGGGAGTGTTAAAGAGAGCTTACAGACTAATGTATATGTTCCATAACTTGATTGGGACAAATACATTAGTCTGTAAGCACCATATTAAAGTATTCGTTATTGTTGTATACACAATAATAACGAATACGGAGTAACTATTGAGTGGGAGAGGGTGGGTCAGGAGGAGAGAGGAATATTATGGATTTAGTGGGAGAGGATGGGCCAGGTGAAGAGAGTAATATTCAGGAGAGGGTGGTTAGGAGAAGAGAGGAATATTCAGGAGAGGGTATATCAGGATGAGAGAGGAATATTCAGTAAAGGGTGGGTCAGGAGAAGAGATGAATACTATGGAGAGGATGGGTTCAGGAGATTAGAGAAATACTCAGGATTGAGAGAGTGGCTCAGGAGGAAAGACGAATATTCAGAATTATAAGGAAGCTGGGGTGGTTTTTCAGCATTGACAGGGCATGGGATGGGTCAGGAATGGGAGAGGAATATTCAGGAGAGGATGGGTCAGCAGAAGAGAGGAATATTCAAGAGAGAGTGGGTCAGGAGAAGATAAGAATTTTCAGGATAGGGTGAGTCAGTAGTAGAGAGGAATATTCATGAGAGAGTGGGTCAGGAGGAGAGAGGAATATTTAGGAGAGGGTGGGTCAGGAGAAGATAGGAATATTCGGAAGAGGGTGGGTCAGGATTGCTCCAGGTATTGCCCAAACGAATCAGTATGATTGAAAGACACAGATGGATCAATAGGAGCAAGTGGGGGTTACGTAATCAACTAAGAGGCGTCACTAGACTGGTGCGGGTAAATGGCGGGGTGAGTGATCTGGATTGCTCCAGGTATAGCCCAAACAAATCAATGAGTACAAGATGCTGGTGGAGGTTACATAATCAACTAAGAGGCGTCACTAGGCAGGTGCGGGTGAACGGCGGTGTGAGTGGTTACGTAATCGGGAGCGAGAGGGAGGTTACGCAATCGCTTGAGAAGAGTGAGTGGGAGGTTACGCAATCGTCTTCTGGGAGGATTACGGTGGGAGGTTACGCAATCTTCTGAGAGGATTGATTGGGATTGGTGGGCGTTAAACTGTCAAAAAGGTACCTACTAATGAATCATTAAGAAATTTATGTATTTTATTTGATACTAATCTTAAATGGGATAAACATGTTGGTTATATTCGAAGGAAATGTTATGGTATTTTGAGACACTTGAATCTTTTTAAGAATTTCCTAAGCACTGATGTGAAAAAATTACTTTCTGAACTGTTAGTAATGCCTGTAATTGACTACTGTGAAGGTGTTTATGCAGGTTTGATTGATACCTTAAGTGATAAATTGCAAAAGATTTAAAATTCGTGTCTTCGGTACATATACAGTATCACACAAGAAAGAGGCAACACATCTCGCCACTGTTTAGGAAAGCAAACTGTCTGGGTCTGAAATACAGACGCCAGTATCACATCTTGTGCCTGATGTTCAACATAGACTCCAAACATTGACCGTTGTACTTCTCCGAACTATTTAACGTGAATCAGGATCTTCAAGGTTTCAGCACTCAAGGCAGGAATAACTTAGTGATTCAAAATCATTGTACAGTGTTGGCCAGTTCGAGTTTCTCAGTGAATGGTGCTCGTCTGTGGAACTCTCTCCTAGCACACATTTGCCATGCTGGCTCTCTTACAGTTTTTTAAAGAAAATGCTTTTCATAACTTTTCTCGATCCAACTCAACCAGGGGTATAGATAGATAGTTTAAAAAATGAAATAATAAATTATTTAAATGAAAATAAGTGTAAAAGCAAGGCTAAATTTGTAAAGACAATAATTTATATTCAAGTTTTTATTATAGCTTCGCTTCTTTGTGAGATGACAATTTTTGTATATCTTTCTTTCCTTTTCTTAGTTGTGTACTGTTTGTTTTCTGTGCTCTGATCTTTATCAATACTATTTTTGTAAAAAGTAGAATGTAATATTTCTGCTCAATATCTTTAAAACTGGTATCTAATGAAAATGGACTTCATAGTCCAACTCATCACCAGTAAGTAAATAAAGACGAATTATTATTTATTATTATTAGACACTATAAAAGAGTTTATGTTTTATATATCTTCTAAGTTATATTTCAATTAAATATAAGAAAGAACATAGTATTATTTAATAGACGGCATATACTTTGTAAGATATATGTGTATGTCAAAATTATATTAACACTTATAAGGAATTAACTTTTAATTTTTTTTTTTTTTTTTAATTGTAATCAACATTTAGCCATATTAACTCAAATCAGTATTAATCAACATTTATTGTATTGTATATTTGTAATATCATATATGTAAGATCTCAACCTGTTATCAACGCACAATAGGAAACGATTGAAAGTAACATTTAACGCCCTGACGCAGAATTCTCTGGAAATAGATGTTACCACATTCATTATTCTTTCCTTGAGTTCACTGCTATTACGAACTTTCTGGCTGTTTACACTCTCTTTTACCATACCGCACAACCTGAAATTACACGACGTAGTATCATAGGAGCGGGGAAGCCATTGCAAAGGCCCACATCTGCCTATCCATCTTCGTGGAAATGTTATATCTAGGAAATCACGAACAATACTATCAAAATGTGCAGGTGCACCATGCTCTGAAAATACCCAGCTGAGCGCATTATAAGCGGAAGTTCATCGATGGCATAGCATATGTAAGTAGGATTCGAAATTCACTGTTTATGTGTCAAAAAAATAAGGTGCAATTACACCGACAGCAGTAACAGCACACCAGACATTCACCTTTGAGGAGGCACGTTCGTGCTCACGAATTACGCGTGCATTTCAATACCCCAAGTAATTGTGATCTGTCGGTTTACATGACCATTAATGTGATTAGTGGCTTCATCATTGAATGCCATCTGATACACAATGTCCGGTTGGATGTTTGCCATTTCTGCTCAAATCTGGCAGCATTGCACATGAACACGTTTGTGACATTCTGTCAATGCTTGGATGAGTTGGATATGATAGGGATGCATTTGGAGTTCCTACTTTAAAATTCTCCACATATTTATATGTATGTAAAATCCCTGTTTCAAAACTGCATAGTTTGGTAGACTTTTCTGGACTATTCAGAATTGATTGCTGAACAACAGTGACGTTCATTTCACTTCTACCTGTTCTGGGCATTAATTTTGTAGTTGTCCGCAACCAAGCCAGATCCAACAAACGTTTTGTACATACGTTAAATTGTTATACGGATTGGTGGGTCTAGTTGAAATTGTTCTTGAAACTTCCTGCAGGCTATGGTTGCAGAACGAAACACTTCCATGGAGCTTGTCATCAATCTTCTTTCTTCTAACGTTAACGTTTCTCCCATTATTTCTGAAAAAGACAATAAAATATAAATGTTCATTCCACATAAGTATACCATAATTTGGACATACCCTGTATGTATGGATGAAAATGGTTATAGAGTATATACTTAGGTATTGGTAAAATAGTATACGAAATTGTATTACTAGTAGTATTTCCAAGTACTACTGATCTAAATCACGACTCTTCTTTTGTTTGTTTTCTAGATATCAGGTGAAGACTCAACAGAACTTCCCGAACTTCGTTTCTCTGGTTGCTCTCCAACTGAAAAACCTGATTTTATTAACAACTAGTATCATCTGAATGCCCATTTTTGGCGTGTCGAAGAGATGATGTTGTAGTGAGCTGAAGTAGTTTGATATTAGATATGTACAATATATAACCTGTCACTTTACTTTTTGTGGTCATAATGAAAATTATTTCAACCTAAACATTTGTGTTGTTCATACCAAAGTAAGACTGTACATCTACATATGTAAGGTATCCAAATATTCAGTTTACTTTTAAACTGTGATGTTTAAAATTAAACTCAAAAGCAAATAAACAAGTTGGTTTTATTATTTTCTTGCACATTATTAAATACTTAGAAATACAACCTTATCAAATATTTTCCTACAACTAAAATAAGCAAACTGAGAATAAAATCTCTGGAATGCGGGTTTCCATTATAAAACATGAACGCTTACATTTTGTTAGTCGTAGTTCAAATATATGCTAACTCTATTAACTCGCAGATAAATATAGAGAAAAAAAAAGATGTTCATTATATTTGTCAAGATATTTTTTCTGTTTTAGATAATATGCAAATTCATGTAAAAGTAACACGCTAAAATAAAGTATTACTTGTGACTAGCTTTATAATTAGCTGGTAAAGTCTGTGTGCTAAAGAAAGTAGCCTATTTTTAGAAAACACAAGTTTTGTACGAGCAATTGTTGTAGAATTCCCTACGGTATGTGGTAGAACTACAATTGAACCAGTAGAAAAAAAGTAAATAAGTTGGCTACACTAAAAATGAAACACATGAAATATAATTCCTTGTTTTCAAGGCCACTTTAAAAAAAAATCACGCAAAGTTGTTATTTTCTACACATGACATTTCGATCTCCATTAATTTATCTTTTTTTTCATAATTGTGGAAGTTTTATGTTTAACTTTTATACTGTACTTTTAACACTGAAACATAAAAAAAATTAATGTGATCGAACTATCGTGTACACAAAAACAACAACTTTGTGTTTCATTCATTGTATAGTGAAAAACAAGAAATTAAATTTCATTTTATTTTAAGGTCAAGAATCGACTATCACTGAAAATGTTGATTTAATTGTTTATACTGTAGGTTTGTATGTACTAAATAATGTAATGTTCTATAACAACAACAGAAGCAAACTATATGTAATGTAATGTGTATTTATACAGCATGTCCAGAGATTAAGAGGCCCAGAGAGATTTTGCATACAATGTGTCCGCATCATGACCATTAAGTATGAAATACACTGTTCGGCAGAGTAGAGCACTGTTTGCTTGGAAACTAATCAGTTCGAAGACTGAATTGAGAGTGTATGGACACGTGGAGTGAACAGTTGATTTTGTAACGAAATGTTGCTCACAGTAAAGCAGCGTGTGTTCATTGTGGAGAGTTACATGAAGCACAAATCATGGAAAACGTGTGGTGAACTGTTTGCACAAGAGTCACAAATAAGTAATGCATTGGCCAAATCACCATCGAAATCAATCATCATTGCCAAAATTAATGGCAAAGTGGGGCAAAACAGCTTCCACTCTCAATAAGAAACATGATTAGCCCAAACGTGTTCGAACACCAGAAAACATTGATCAAGTAAGTGACAGGCTGCATCAAATTCCGAATAAGTAGGTTATCTGCCATATTATTTCTCATATTTGTTAACGATATATACAACATTCCCATAAAAGGACAATTAATATCGTATGCGGATGATACANTACTATTAACAACCTCTAACACCTGGGAAAAAGTTGAAGCAATATCGATACAGGATATGCAAAAAGTTAAACAATGGCTAAATGGAAATCTGCAATTCATTAATCACAAGAAAACAAAATTCATAAACTTCACGGCCAATTCCTCAACACAACCAAACCTCCAACATCTCAATATACACAATGAAACCTGCCTACGCACAAATACAGAACATTCATTAACATGTAAATGCGATACAATAGAACGGACAAACAATATCAACTACTTAGGTATTATAATAGACCAAAATTTGAAATGGGAGCCACACATAAAACACGTAGTAACTAAAGTCCGCAAACTTATATACAGATTTTTAGAAATGAAAAATATGTTGAACATAAAATTGTTAAGAATGATAAACCTCTCTTTAGTACAATCAATACTCCAATATGGAATATTAGGATGGGGAGGTGTATATAAAACTNCACTAAAACCATTAACAATAATACAGAAAAAAATTATAAAAATAATACTGCAGACACCATTACGATTTCCTAGTAAATTGATTTTCACAGAAATAATGTACTAAACATAAGGAAGCAATACCTGACCAAAGTACTCTGCTTTACATACAAAAATAATGCGCTAAGACAACCCATTAAACATAGCCATGACACTAGACTCAAAGAACAAAGTGTTACAATACCAAAAACTTACAAAACCATCGGACAAAGATATATCATTTATTATGGGCCAAAATTTTATTCACTAATACCAAAGGAAATTCAGAGCTCCCTTAACCACAAAACCCACAGTTCAAAGATCAAGAAATGGGTAACAAACCTAGAAGAGAAAACCATAAAATCTATTCTACACTAAAAAATAACATAGGACACTAAACCGTAATAAATTACATATTTATAGAACACATTGTTTAGATAACCTAACACACAGACTTCCTAAAAATGCTGAAACAAACATTTCATGTACCCCCTCCTTCCACACACAAGTTTACTTATGTGGAGAGATTACGTATCAATTTCTTCTAGAACTTCAACTCCAACAACATATACAACATTAGGTTTACACTATATGTACCCTACCTTATTTAATATAAAACTAAGCGTAGTAATAAGTCATCTACTATGTATAATGATAATCACATAAAGAAGTATGTATATGTTTTTAACATTCTAACACTTATGTATGTAAATCCAAAGAAATTGAAATAAATTGAATTGAATTGATTAAAATCTCGGGGCCTCTTTATCTTTTAAGACCCTGTATAAATACATATACACACAACATGCCCACGCGTATACAGAAAGTAAATATAATTTCCAAATATTACAATGTGCCACATTGAAATATTAGTAAGTAATTAATGTTAAGCTTAAAAGTAACTAATTTTAATGGGCCTCTCCATGGCGACCAAATAACGTGGTATCAAAGGTTCGTGCAATGAAAAACATGCCTTTCTCAAATATTTACTGTTGGGAGTGGATTGTACCTACAGCCACACGTATTACGCCAAAATGTTCACAGAGTGTTCAACTTTACGTACCTGGTATTTGTGTTAGCCTAAACAGATATTTTAAATGTAAAGAAGTAATTAAATTCACGACGATTTTTCTCATCGCCGCCCAATAATGGCGCCTTCCGCGTTACTACCTTCATTTGTTGAGCACGTCAGGCAACTTAACAAGTTTGCACGTGTAAGAATTAATAACAGAAATACGAAAAAATTAAGGAAATTGAAATTAAATAACAGTGATTGCACAAAATACTTGTTTTGTTTGTTTATTCCGAAATTGCAAAGCAGAGCGTTCTTATTATTTGCATTAAGTAAATGCATTAATTATCAAGAAAACTTTAAAGAGAGCTTCCATTATCAACAATCATGCCTATTAATCTGATGCCGTGAACTAAAGCAATATGCAAATGCATATATATTTATATCAAACGATACAATTAAAGATAATGTAATATGATGACTGTGTATTCTTTTCCACACCACCGCTGAGGTAGAATACGAGGCGCTTTTTTGTACGTGGTTCCCCAGTAGGCCACGACATGTTACTTATTATATGGTCAACTTGAAGACAAATGTTGTGCGCGAATAGTTAAAACAAAAGGGTACTTTACATTATTCCACTACAAATTCAGAGATGTCATGTAAAATGTATAAGCATTGAAAATACAATAGAACACGTTTATTACACACTAGCGCTCAATAAAAATTAGGATTATAAAATTAATATCTAATGTACTTACGATGTAGATATGGTGTGTTTAGTCTATACACTATGGGTCATTAGGGACGATGTACTTACGAAAGTCACGTCAAATATATTAACACGGAAGATAGAATGATTCACACACACTCAATAAAAATTTCGTTATTAAATTCCAACACTATTTTAACTTTAGGAAATATGTAATTTTCTTAGAAGCTATTAGTTTTTCTTAGTTCTGTATGAAATTTTTTCAGAATTGCACACAATGTCCAGATTTCGTTAATTGATCCAGGAAGAGTCAGTGGTATTACACCGGACAAAATTTGATACGTCTTTATTCTCACGATTGCTCTTTCCACATAGACACGATAACTGGCAATATCCTTTGTCAAAAGTACATCAGCAGAAGGCGTCTGCTCATTAACAGAGCTTCTACGCGGTTATACTAATAGGCTTGCACCTTTCAACTGATGTTCGTCATAAATGTCGAAACCTTTGTCTGTCATTANGACATCACCAGTCTCAATTAAGTCTAAAATACCGGAACGCCTCACTATGTCATTGTCTGAAATACTTCCCGTAAATAACGAGGTTACGAATGTTACTTGTCCACTTGGAGCTATCCCTACTAACCTTTTCCAAGCGTTCCGATTTTTGTAAGAAGAAAATGTTTTGGATTGCAGTGCCGATGTCGATTGTGTCTGAGAAAATAATTCAGTGCAATCAAATATCACTCGCACGTTACCGAAATATTTGCATTGTTCAGGCATTTGATCGTTTATCGCCTCTCGAGACATTCACAAAGGAAGTGATCCCAAAGTTTGATATAAAAAGTTCACTCAACTAATAATAAGTTTAGAAAACTGTTACTTTCAGCAATGAAACCTAACAGAGAGATCAGTGATAGGACATGTTTTTCGAAGCCGACACAGTAGCAAGAAAAACTGATTTTTCAATTTAAAATCCTCTCCAAAAACATTTTCATTTCCTACTGTGATTCTCAGTTTCGGAAATTTGCTTAAGAGATAGCCTGTATTTGGTTTTACGAAGCAATATAAAAACATTAAAAACAATGTGTAGGTTACAAAACCCGTTTAAAATCGTGTTAAGCTATCGTTAAATGTAATGGTGTGCACTGAAAACCCTGCTTCTTCAATGGGCTTTCGCAATATTGTCACTTCCGTTCGCACTGCATCCAGTTGTCTTTGTAACCCAACACAGTTTGCACACTCTTCTGGTTTCATTGTTGTTTTGGATTTATTCCATGCAAATAATGTTGGAACACTGCCTTTCTTCAAGCGTGACCTCGCCATGCCACCCTGAAAACAATTGTCCGTGAAATGTTGACCACATACTAAGGTGTGTGGAGTAATTTTTAAATACGGGCCAATGTCGCGTTTAACGTTTTTCAACCACAGTTTTTTTAGTTCTTTTGGCTTTGGAAATGCATAGAAAGACACTTTCACTTTGCTTCGATTGTTGTGACACTGGGGAACACAACAAAATCTCCCCATAATTTAAATCACAATAAATTCTAACACATACAAAGTTTAGACTGTTCCACTTATTGACAACAATGAAATACCTTTTCCTTGCCCTGTATAACTATAGTTAAATGTACAGTCAGAAGCTATAATTCAGTGGTTTTTACATTAACTTAATTAGGTGACACATCCGCATAAGCTACAAGTATTATTCCTTGTCTTCATCACACCACCTTCTCTCCTCCTTTTAAGTTCATTCACTGGTTTTTGTTTGATTAATGTGAGTCATATAAGATTCCTGGCCAACACAGGCTAAAATTACAGTTCTTGGATTTCACCACCTCCACGCCCACGCCACCTCCTGCTTCACACTCATTATAATGATTCTATAATTACAGGCAGTTTTGTGTTTCATGATGGATAGCAAAGACGTCACGCGTGTTCCTCTTATTAGTAACGACGAACTTGATACATATTTGGAAACCTTTCCATCGTTACATGTACGGGAAAAAAATCGTGAATATGCTTTCCATAAGGAAGATTTTATTCATAAAGTGAGTGTAAAGGAGAAAAATTAAACTTTCATTTTTTTCATCCATGTGCTATCGATCTATGCGGAAAAATGAGCCTCCACACAAACTAGAAGTGATAATAGGTAGTGATGGTTGTATTAAAAGTGCTTTGAGTTCGTGTGCAGCAAGTGTCGTGGGTTACTGTGCACACGTAGTTGGACTTATATACCGAATTATCTCTNTGAAAGAATCGGGTTCTTTAACAATTCCAGACGATAAAACTTGTACCTGTTGGCTTCAAATGTGGAATGTTCCGCGTGGCAAAAGGTTAGCTGCCAAAAATATCCGTGATGTTGTTGTGAGGTCTAAAGACAGCAAGCAGCGCAGCTTGGTTCTGGATCGTCACATCAAATCAATATCTACGGAAGATATTTTCTTCATTCGAAGGAAATTCCGTTAATTGAATGCAGAATTGGAGATTCAAAACCTGTTACATGATCAAGGTGAACACATTCAATTTGGTAACATTACAAGTGACTTTAAAGCAGGAATGGCAAATAGAATTATATGAAGCCTCTACCGGGTCAAAACTACATTTAATTTCGCCCTCGGGGCAAAAATTAGGGGTGAAATTAAATAGAATTTCGTCCATTAGGGCAATATTATATGTCATTTCGTCCTGAGGGCAAAATTCGAAGGCAAAATTATATGTCATTTCGTCCTGAGGGCAAAATTCGAGGGCAAAATTATATATAAAATCGCCCAAAGGACAATATGAGGGATCAAAACCGTATTTAATTTCACCCAAAGGACAATATTAAGGAAGAAAACCTATTTCATTTCGCCCAAAGAACAAAATAAAGGAACAAACCAGTATTTAATTTCGTCCAAAGGAGAATATTAAGGAACAAACCAGTATTTAATTTCGTCCAAAGGACAATATTAAGGAACAAAACAGTATTTTATTTCGCCCAAAGGATAAAATTGAGGAACAAATCCGTATTTAATTTTGTCCAAAGGACAAAATTAAGGAATAAAACCGTATTTAATTTCGCTCTAAGGACAAATTTAAGGAACAAACCCGTATTTAATTTCGCTCTAAGGACAAATTTAAGGAACAAACCCGTATTTAATTTCACCAAAAGGACAAAAATAAGGACCAAAACCGTATTTAATTTCGCCCGCTCAAAAGGCAATATATATATATATAATTCCCTAGTATCCGTCTGTCTGTTGTCTATCACGCTTATTTTAAGAACTTCCCGGAGGAGTTAAGAGCTGAAAATTTGTACTNTTAAGAGCTGAAAATTTGTACTTGGGGGTTATTGGGGTCGCTGAGTCCGGGAAAAATAGTGAAATTTACGTGCCTTCACTCCTTTCATGTATATTCATGTAGCAAAATCCTTGTAGCAAAATTTACAACGGGAACTTCGCATAGGAATTAAGAGCTGACAATTTGTACTCGGGGGTTATCGGGGTCGCTGAGTCCGGAAAAATATTTAAATTTACGTGCATTCACTCCTTTCATGTTAATTCTTGCAGCAAAATTCATGTAGCAAAATTTACAGCGGGAACTTCCCGTAGGAATTAAGAGTTGCAAATTTCTACTCGGGGGTTATCGGGGTCGCTGAGTCCGGGAAAAATAGTGAAATTTAGGTGCCTTCACTCGTTTCATGTGAATCCATGTAGCAACATTGAGCCTACGGCGGAAACTTCCCGTAGGAATTAAGAGCTGAAAGTTTGTACTCGGGGGTTATTGGTGTCACTGAGTCCGGGAAAAATAATTAAATTTACAGTCAAATTAAAATAACTTTGATATTGACAGCTCAGCGAAAGCACCTGGAATTGTTTACGATTTGAAGGTCGCGGGGAACGGTGTTGCCATTTAGTGCACATTACCACTCTTCGTTTAGATATAACAAAATCGTTACTGGTAATATACGTGTGAATCACAAAATTCGCCTCCGTATTTTTTAGCTATTCAGACTGTTTACTAAAACTTTACATTTTACGAAATTATAATACAAACAGATTTACAAGAGCATGCTTTCAACCAACTGTCACAAAACAATTATCGAAAAACGCGCTCGCTTACAAACATAGTGACAACATCGCACGGCTGATGACGTGCCTATTTTTGTTCTGATTGGCCAAGGGAGCGGTCACCATAAAAACAGTAAACATCTCAAGGCGCTTTCGCTGAGCTGTCAATACTAAAGTTATTTTAATCTGACTGTAGCTGCCTTCACTCCTTTCATGTGAATCCATGTAGCAAAATTAACGGCGTGAACTTCCCTTGCCAAAGTAAAATGTTAATTTAAAAAGAACAATGTCAGGCCTATTTAAACACGTAAAATACTATCACTATTAATGTAATATGTAAACTACGTTCACTTACGCTTAGTTTAAGGAATTCCCGGAGGATTTGAGAAATGAAAATTTGTACTCGGGGGTTGCC
>KZ875055.1:0-11848 GCA_003456935.1 Machilis hrabei
GGGCCGTCTTAGGTAAGATTGTAGTTATAGCCAGGCTAACACGGCTGCCTCGGCTTTCTTCCAGAAGTTTATATTATCTTTTGTGAGAACAACCATAGCATCCCATGTGGTATCATCCAAACATTTNTGTATGGACGATTCATCCCACAAAGCTATTAAAATTTGCATTTCTTCATTGTGCAAAGAACAAAGGCCATCAGCTGACATTGCTGCTGCCATCACAGCTACTGTTCAAGCTGGATTGAGTCATAATAGTCTGAATCCAGAATTGGGATTATTATCCTTTCAGTGAATGCGGCAAAATTCGAAATAAAACAGATGCAATACACGTTTAACCGAGAAGTGTTTTTCAAACTGCGGCATAAACCACTTTGAGCTAGCTTGAAGTGTTGTCTAACCAAAGGTATAGTGTGTTTTATAGTGCTAGTAATGCCGTTTTTAAATTACTTCGACAGAACTAAATCAATGTAGAAACTTTTTAAGAAAGTCAAAGGCAATCCATGGAGCTGAATGGAGTCGATACTTTAAGCAAATCTTTCTTGAGCAAAACCTACCACATAGTTTCTGTTGTTATTTATAGTGATTGTAAATGTTGATATCAATATGGTACTTTGAAAGCTAATTCAGTTTTACGTAAGTAATAGCAGAGTATTTTTAACGTACCATTCTAATATTAATATTAACTTTATGTTGTTGTTGATCCAATTTTCTGTTACAACAAACTTGACTTTGATGATTTAATTTAAACAGTAATGTGGTAAAAAGTATCTTCTTCTACCTTGCTATGAGGGGCAGTCAAATGAAAAAGTGCCGAGAGGTGCAGATGTTGAAGTATTGTTCCTACCTTAAAAGAAAGCGCCATGAGCTTGAAGGTAGCTATCCCATTGTTGAGGAAGGCGATGTATGTCCTGTTGATAAAAGTCCTTGGGCTGTGACAGCAACCAATCCGCCACACTGTCTTTGACGTCGTCGTCCGAAACGAACCTACGACCCTTCTGATGTTTTTAGGGAAGTTGCACGGGNATAGGTCCGGGCTATAGGGCGGACATTCCAGTACTTCCCAACCGAATTTATCGAGAAGTCCAAATGGTCCCTTGGCTGACACGAAGCGCCAGTTCAATAGACTGTATAGTCGTCCGTCGATCTGCCTTAACAAGTTCGTCCACCTGTTGAATGAGTTGGGGAGTGATTACGACATTTTCATGCCCGGGTCGTGCATCATCGGCCACACTTTCACGGCCTTCATGGAACCGCGCACACCACTTTTTCGCAGTTTTATGTGAAACACAGTCTTGACCATAAACATTGGACATGCGTTGTAAAATTTCAATAGGTGTGTTGCCTTCTGCAGGTAGGGCTCTTATCACACTCTTCTGTTCTTCCACAGTGGAATTTTCCAATTGAAACGCCATGATTACTTTATTACCGTATACTATGACAGACGGGCCTCTTTATACGCGTCCCCTACTCAAAATCACGTGACCGGGTAGTAACGATACACATTTGCATGATGACTCGTACATCAACCAACAAAACGCTGCCCTTTATTGTACANACACAAACCGGGCCTCTCCGCTGCAACCGTCGGCACCTTTTCATTTGACTGCCCCTCGTAGTAACACCGTTTCTGTCTTACGTCAATAAGTCAGAATAAATCGCGGTTCTTTTTAATAAACTCGAAGAATTCTTCATAGTTGTCAATAATAATAATAAAAACATCACTGCAGCTTCATGTGATTTTACATTAACTGTAACTGATAATAGTTGTAATTAGTATCATGTTTCCAGGTACCGTCTGTTCATTCGTCATTCTGATGAAGAGTATACTTTG
Source organism: Machilis hrabei (assembly GCA_003456935.1). Taxonomy (NCBI): domain Eukaryota; kingdom Metazoa; phylum Arthropoda; class Insecta; order Archaeognatha; family Machilidae; genus Machilis; species Machilis hrabei. The sequence goes on from KZ875055.1 coordinate 1,832, forward strand.
TGGGCNACCTATTCGTCNTGTTTCTCTTCTGGATTGTGGTTAACTATTGTTGTNACAGTTTTNGGTTGTACGTTTTTCCTTCATACGATGATGCGACAACTTCAGAAAGATTGTGAGAATTCATCACTTCTTCTAAGTTTTCTATCTGTGTATGGAGCATTTTGTATGCAAGGTAAGCTTAATGCAGGTATGAGTGTATTCCTTTGTCTGGTTAGTTTTACTTGCAGTGTTTTAGAGGTATCTCTACTCTCGTTATCAGCCNTCTTGAAATTGCTATTTGAAATTTCGCTCTGGCCACGAGATTTGAACCCATGATCCACAATCTACTGTATTTCTAGTACATAATCCACTCGGCTACCCTTCGCATAGATGACTTATTTGACTATGGATCGAGGGTTCGAATTCTAGAACCGGAGAGAAATTTCAAGGAATACTCAGCAGTGATGTCAAAATGCCTGCTGACGAGAGTCGAAATATTTATCGAAACATAGCAAGTAGTGCTAACCAGACAGTACATAATGTCTAACTAACGAGGGAAGTGTGTTGGTCATCCATCGAGATGTAATGTAAAACCGGTGCCATTCGATAGAGAATGAAATGNNGTATCCANTTTATGCACTCAAATATTCAGAATAAAGATCTGTGTGCCCCAAATTGACAAAAAACTGTCTAATATTGTTTTGTCATTCGAGACGTCAAGCAGATAGAAAGCATGAGAACCAGTTGTTTGGGTGGCGCAGTGGTAAGGAGTTGGGTTTGTGAAACATAGGTATGCGATTCGGTTCCACTAAATTTTATTTTCAGTGTTTAATTTAAATCGTTTCTGGATATGACTTTGTAATGTAATGATGTTTGTTTTTGCTACAATGGTTGTTGTTATTTAATTAATCTGTTATTTTGCTTTTATTATGACGTATGTATTCAGTAGCTCAGGGGTCTGTGGTTCAATTCCCGTGGATGTGGTAAGTATTTTTTATTAAATATTTAAATTTTGTAAAAGTCTAGAATATCCACTGGCAAAACAACTGGTAAAAATTGCCGGCCATATGTCATTTGCAGGCAGTCTTCAAAGAGTCAAGCACAAGAATGGTTGCAATTGAAAACGTTGTCACTTTACTTGTGAGCGAATGTGGCGCNTCCGAAGAAATAATGTACTCCAATCAGGAGGTGGCTCTAGCCAATGTACTGTTTGCATTTCTGCGACGATGCAATCGTGACCATGCATATGCTCAGCAGATCACATAGCTTCTAGGGACTGTGAATGACAATGAGTAATTCGACGAATTTCTGGAGTTTACTGGTGACAAGACTAGGGACCATGACCCAGAATATGGCGAGGAGGAGTACTATGACGATGTTGAGAATACCGAGGCGCTCCCGGTCGTTTCATACACGTGGGTGGTGCCTTTTCCAATTGTGGAAGTGGAAAGAGCATTGTAGTTTTTTCGAAGTACCACCCGAAGGCCCTGTCGTTCGTTGAGTAGCATACAGACGCAACATTTTGCCATGATCAAGAGTGAATCAGATATCCGCGACGTCTCCTTGAATAGGAAGCACAGAAGAGTAGTTTTGGTGTAGCGTTGTCAACAAGATGTGCTCACTTGGCCGGAGTCATCAGTAGAACGTACGAACGCTTCAAACAAATGGAAAGTCAATGGCGCCAATCCATAATCGTGATATTCGGTCATGGGCCTTGTCAATCCACCGATCAACTGGTTGACCTATTCGGTTTGTTGCTTCACCTAGTTGGATTAATAGGTTCAAAGCCATTCATGGCATTATATCTCGGCNCGCTACAAACTGGNTATAGAGGAGAACTGCACAATCGGAAAGNTCACCGCTAGAGATTACTGNGGCATTCCATTTCAGATGTGCGCCCACTTGTTAATGCGTATGCGCGATCAGACGTTTTTAATACCGTTCAAAATGGGTTCCTTTTTNAGACGCACTCATCTNNCTCATTGGCAACAGTGGGCGTGAGGAATGTAATGCCTAGAGTGGGGTCAGTAAATGATACAANTTTTCGTTGACTGTGATGCCAGTAATTTNAGCAGATGGAANACTGTTCCCGCGCTTCCTTGTGCAGATTAAACAGTAAGGTNGACGTTTCCCACCNAATTCACGANTGTTTGCGGCACAAAACCTAGCCTCTGTTCCTGGNAATACGCACATTATGGGGATCGATACTTACCTGACCTTTCTTCGGCAATGTCTTCTACCATATCTTCCGAGCCATTCCTTGCTCCTTCTGGATTCTTGACAGACATTTGGAAACGAGTGCGCCATAGATTTTCTGAATAACATTACTGGAAAGTATGTGCAAGTTAAGAGTATTCCTCCGCCAACACGACGCCAATTTGCCAATCCTTGGATTGTTTTGGTTTTCGGCCCTGGAAGGAATTTTCCAAACGCATAAATGATTATGTGGTGTTGTAGCAAACTAACATTCTACAGAGTGCAACGAACAGAGAGCTGAAACGCCGTTGTTTGATTCATAACCAACTTCGCACGTCTCGTTTCTAGCTGTTATTCCAATATGCATGGCACAGAGAATCCTGATCCCTTTCTGAATCTCGTTCAATGTTGTTTCCTGTGCGAACTATCTTTGAATTGTTGTTACATTATTGGATGCAAGGACTCATCATTTGTCAGATGTGCTTACTGTGAACAATGTCTATGTTTTCATAATTTTTCCCTTGATTTCCACTGTCACCTTGAATAATACTAGACATTTGCCTTGCTAACGGTTTGAAAATATTGTTATTACTTGTGTGATTTGTAAAAAGGAACAAAGCAGGCACACTAAGCATTACTCTTCTAACATGATCAATTTTCAGAATACATACATGTCACAATAAAATCAAAACAACAGATTAATAAAATAACAACAACTATTGTTGCAAAAACAAATATCATTACATTACAAAGTCAAGATGCAGAAATTATTTATAAAATAAAAAAATGTAAACATTGCAAAAATAGTTCAGCGGAATCGTACAACAGACCTATGTCTCACAAATTCAACTCCTTNCCACTGCATTCCATAATGTCCTGCAGATCAAGATGTCTTATAGAACGCAAAACAGATAGCGGGAAGATTTAGCTGTTAGCGAATTTGATGTCATGGATAGATTTAGCGGCCATCTCTAGAACTGGCCCTAAGTGTCATTGTTATTGCCTGTCTTTGTTATGTAATTAAAGTATGTGAAACTGTTATAGTACACAATTTGGTAAACTACTTAACAGTTTGTCCGTTAAGCCGACATCACACGACAACATTTTTTTACTGTCAGAAGCAGTAAAAGTAGCATTGGAACTGTTTATTATCTTTGAGTTTCAACTGTTGTGTGTTGTGAGTGGTCACTGAATCACTCATAACAAGAAAACAGATTAAATCATGGCGAATAAACAGTAAATTAAGGTCCGTTATGTCATTCGCGCTCATAGTGTCAACAAAAAATGATCTCGTGTGTTGGAGGCTTTACGAATTAAAAACTGATGTAGTTTGAAAAGGTTCNTAATATCTCTTCANTTTCAGGTTCNGCAAATCCTCCGTCNTCGCTTTCAGCACGAATTCTTTTCTTGGTCGTCTTAGCAACAGCTTTGGTCGTCTATACAGCTTATTCTGCTGCACTCATCTCTCAACTAACTGTCCGCAAACACGAACACCTTTGGTCTTCTCTAGATCAACTCTTACTTCCTGGAGCACCACCACTTGTACTCCTTGATGCCACAATGGGAACAGANATGTTCAAGGCAATACTGCTTTTGCAATTTTTGATTAGTCTACCTCACTTGTATCATGAAGGAAATATTCAACATGAAGAAAGCACTGTTTTAATCTAGAACTACATACAAAGTAGATCAACGTTTCAATTAAAACGTTTCCCCTTGACAAAAATGTCAATGTCGAGCTTAGCCAATCAGACAGATTCGCCACCCAGAGAGCCATACATGTATAATTAAAGCTTTGGTTACACAACAGCCTTGAAGCTAGTTTAAGCCGTGGTCAGGGCCGGTTTTAGGGCACCGCCAACACCGCGGTCATGGTGGGCCCCGAGCTTGAGGGGCCCCCGACGAGTAAAGTAAAAAATATCTATTTCCTATTTTGACATTATCAGTATACTACTGGAAACGTAAACATAGTACATTAGGGCCTATTTGGGCAACATTTTATACCTCATCATGTAAAAATTCTAAAAACAATTTGGGGGCCTCCTCATTTTTCATTTTGGTAGTGGGCCCCGTAATCTCTTCCTCTGGCCCTGGCCGTGGTACAAAAAGTGTCACCGTGGTTAAACGTATATAGCTTAATCCCCATCACTGTGTTTTNGTCTATATGATACGTCGGATTCAATAGATTCAGTATCACCCTTCTTATGTGTCCAATCAGCGTGCGTATCCAATAAATTTTCGGTTGCACGACAAACAATCGTCATTAACAATACATTAGTCTTGTCGGACGTATTGATTTAATCGTACTATTAGGGGTTCACCTTTAATTCCAATTCTGGATGGAGGTTACTGTGGCTCAAACCGGCTTGGAGATAGTGGCAGCGATGCCAGCTGATAGGCTTAGTTCTTGGCATAATGATGAAATTATAATTTTAATGGTCAAACGTAGGTTGAATCATTCTTATATAAATGTTTGGATTATAGGGGAGAGTGGTGTACCAAGACCATAGTGTACCTTGGGCCACTTTGAATATCTGGGAGATGCTCTCACCTAGCGAGGCCCACAGAAATATTACCGTCTTTGTGATGTAGTGTAAACTCAGTGTGAGTTTGGATGTGTTTGGACAAGGACGATGAGTGCCAGAGCAAAAAGTTGTTTTTTTCGGGTAATAAGTAAAAATATTCGCCCCCGATTGAGTGTGAATTCTTTTATAACAGATGTACAAGGATTAAATTGTTTTTAGCTGTTGGATTCCCTGTTGTTTAGTGAGTAGAATGATCATGAAACTTTGTAAATAGGTTGTATCGTAGCGTGTAGGAAGCCATCTTAGTTGAAAAACAGGCACTCCTGTACCTAGGGCCACAACTGCATCTTGTNCCATGGGCCGGCGGTCCAAGGTACAAAAAATATATATTTCTTGGGTTTCAGGTGGTCAAAAATGCCTCGTAACATAACTAGAAAGAAAAGGGACCCTTTAGACCCAAATGCATTGAAAAATGCTCCTGGGGATATTCATTANAATTATCCAGCAAGAAATTGTCGTACAGAGAAGCTTCAAAAGTGTTCATTGTCAACCGTTCGTCTCTTATTCGACATTTAGGCAAATTTGAATATTCCGTGAATAAAGCAGTTAAGAAGGTTTTTTTCAGAGCTTGAGGAAGATAGCCTGGTAAACTACATTCAAACTGTAGCAAAGATGCAATATGGGTTAACCAAAAAGGTGCCAGACAGCTTGCGAATAAATTTGCGAAGGCGAATTGACAAAAAATATTCATACACCTGGGATGAAGAAAAAGTAGCCGGAGAGGAACGGACGCGTGGTTTTCTTAAAAAATCTTCGAAAAACTTTCAATAAGGAAACCTAAAGCAACTAGTTCAAGCCGGGCTACAAGTTTTAATCGTCACAATGTTGAATGTTTTTTCAGCAACTTTAAAGACGTTGACAAAATTTGGCCCCATTCCTCCAGAAAAAAATATGGAACTTGGATGAAACTGGCCTCAGCACTGTGCAGGGACAGTAAACAATAGGTGTGAAGCACATCGGTAGTGCAACGTCAGCCGAAAGGGGCCATCTTGTCACTATGATTGCGGCTGTGAATGCTGTTGGAAATTCATTGCCGCCGATGTTGATTTTCCTCCGTGTTTACTTCAAGGATAGAATGTTGTTTGGTGGCCCTCCAGGGTGTATTGGAGTCACCACTATTTCAGGGTGGTCAAATGAACAACCCTTTTTAAAGTTTGTAAATCATTTTCTTGACTCCGTGAAGTGTTCTAAGGAAAAACATCGCGTTGGGCGCAGTGTTTGTCTTGCATTACATACGTTTGTTTGAAAATAAATGAATTCATAAAGGTATGGTCCAAGGTACAACACTCTCCTCTATTATATGGAATGCTATGGTGTTTCAAGTACAACAGAAAACCACATTTAATTTTTATTGTGCATTCAAAGAGTTAAGCGATCAGAGTGATGACTGTTGGACAAAAGTANATAGCCCATTTGACTTTTCATATATACTGCTAGGCTACTTTTCAAATCGCTTTAATGTGAATTAATGCGAAAGTGCCTTCCGCCGAATTGAAATGTTAGTTATCGTCTAACCAAAGCTTAAATGACTGCTAAGTTCATGGATATAGTTCAAGATCGTAAAATAAATGTTTCCTAATTGATCAAAATTTAGTCTCTAGCTTGAAATTAAAATTAATGTAGCAACTAACCAATGTTGATTTGAGTAAACAAGCATAATTTGTTTTTCAGTTACTCAATATTTCTCTAAACGTGGTAGACTTCTTCTATATGCATTTTCAATGCCGACCTGTTTGGTCTAGGGGTTAGCACACCGCATTCTGGACCGAGAGGTTGTGTGTTAGAATCCCGTCCAAGGCATAGATTTTTGTGATNTCATGTGTGTGCATGAATGAAAGAGAAATGATAATGCCGAAACAAGAGCAACACTCAGAAAGGGAACAGAAAAATAGCCCATCCGGTAAGAGAATAGATGCAAAATCTAGCTTTGAAGACAATTTGGTGATTCGAGACTGCCTCTTGGCATGTGGTTTTAATAAATTTAATAAATCCATTAGTTATCATGTCCAGTTGATATCTAGATAACGTCCAGAAATTAATAGTTTATTATTGTCTCCTGGATTAACCAACGGATAAGGAGTAGACATGTTGTGTATGTCTAAATTTCTGACTTGGATGTCAAATGGATATACTTTACACGTNCCTTGGATAGTATGTGTTGTGTGGGTACATATAAGCTATNGTCTCAAATGACGAATTAGCCTACTNTTAACAATTATTAAAACACGTTAATACCATTTTTTACTTTCTTGTGCAGCTTGCGAAAGATGGATTACTACGTAGCATCTACGAGCGCCTTGTTCTGCCCCGAGCAGATGCTTTGGTGACTACAAAACCTGAAGGTNTCGACAGCATCTGTTCAAAGGGCATGGCTTTCTTCACGACTGCAGAGACGGCACAAGCTTACATTAATGAAGCTAGTTGCCCCATTNCTGCTGGTGCCACAGACTATTTCGAATCTGGAGTTGGCTTGGCATTTAGAAAGGGATCGCCCTATCTCCCTGTGTTCAGTCATTAGTGAGAACATAATATTTCACGTATTAATTGGTTATGTGTCATGTATCAAATAGCTTAGTGAATACCTAGAGTATTTAGTGTCAGCTAACGCCCATTTGGAGGTGTTGACATTATANCTTTCATTGGGTACAGTTAAATGGGTGCATTAGTCAAACGTTTGTTTCTCACTGTATATACGTACCCCGTCTGTTCAAAAAGTATCCGACCTGTATTTTTTCTGCGGAAACAAATGAAGAACGGGAGGTGTCCTCCGGTGGGGAGGTGGAAGGTACCTTCATGCCCATGCGTGGATTGTTTCCCGCCCGCAGAGAGCGTTGGTCGCTGGCAGTCAGCGTGTGAGTGAGGGAGTGTACTGAGCGCCCATCGGATTGTCATTTTCCACGAAATGACGGAACGACTTGAACAGCGGTATCGCATCAAATTTTGCATCAAGCTTAGTGATACCCAAGTGAAAACCATTCGGAAGATTCAGCAAGATTTGGGTGACGATGCCATGGGCATCAAACAAATTAAGGAGTGGTACAACCGGTTCAAAGATGGCCGCACATCGAGAGCGACTCACGTTCCGGTAGGCCCTCAAAAAGCCTAAATGACGAGATCATTGACCAAGTGCGGCTTTGATTATGCAGGACCATCGTATCACCGTCCGAGAACTTGCAAATAAGTTGGGGATAAATATTGGTTTGGTACATTCCATTTTGAGCGAGGATTTGGCCTTGCGGAGAGTGTCCACTAAATTCGTGCCAAAACTTCTAACGACGAAGCAGAAGCAACTCCGTCTGCAATTGTCGCAAGACATGCTGGACTCCACAAACGGCGACCCCAACTTCCTGAACACTGTGATCACTGATGATGAGTCATGGGTTTACGGGTACGACTCGGAAACCAAAGTGCAATCGTCACAGTAGAGACATTCAACAGCTTCGAGGCCAAAAAAAGCACGGAAGGTGCGCAGCAACGTCAATGTTTTGATGACAGTTTTCTTTGACTCCCGTAGGGTGGTGCATCACATGTACGCACCATAAGGTCAAAACATTACCAAAGAGAACTTACCTGGAGGTCCTTCGTCTCTTTCGTTATCCCGTGCAGCACAGGAGACCGGATCTGTGGGAAGCGGAAACTTGGCAGCTGCATCATTACAACGCACCAGCTCATTCCTCGCCTCTGATTCGGACTTTCTTGGACAAACACAGCACTACTGTGGTGCGCCAGGCTCCCTACTCTACCGACATGTCTCCTTTTTGGCTGTTCTCCAAGCTGAAAATACCACTGAAAGGGACCCGATTTGGGTCACGAGAAGACATTACACGAACTGAACTCCATTCCCAAAGAGGCGTTCCAGAAATGCTTCCAACAATGGCGAGACCGCTGGGAGAAGTGTGTGCCATCCCAAGGAGCCTACTTTGAAGGGCATTAGGTTTCAGACCTCCAGGTGAGTAATTGTATTTGTCCCGACCAAAGGTCGGATACTTTTTGAACATAGTATATAGAAGAGAATAACCCAGTTCACACATGTCTTTAATAAAAAATGAATGACTTCCTAGGATGCAAATCCTTTAATGTGAAGGTCTTCAGTTCGATTCTTTGTTGTTGGATAGTGTTTTTACCTGTTGTTTTGTCAAACGTTATGAGTGATTATCTTAATCTGATATCAGGTGACACAAAATGGATGACCTTGCAAATCTGATAATCTTTTATCAGCCTTAACAGCATTATGGGCATGTATCTCAAGGACAAGAAACAAACTATCTTGGATAATTGGGTTAGCTGAATCGGCTGTCGTGGCATCAATCCGAAGTCTGTACTCTTTTCACCTGCCAAAACTAGTAATCCACAATGGCGTCTTAATCAGAGCTCAGTGAAGTTCATATTAACANCGTCAGATTTTGCCAGTGTTCTGCTATTTTTTAGTTCTTTGAGTTCACTTCATGTAGTTAGAATGACTTTTAGCATTGAAACACTTCATAGGATTAACTGCAAGTTCGCTGTCCATTGTTACCCTTTCGTTTTGTTTTTCTTACTTTTATACTGCCACTTCAGTTGTCAGGTAGCCTCAGTCCTACTGCTTGGCATTACATAGTGGTTGGTGTGTGCTATGGTATTACTGANTGGTGATTGGTTGCCTGACCCAATGGCATCATGAATCGTGGCAGAGAGATAGGAGATGATCTAGTCTGTTTCCGACTTATGATTGCTCTTCTGACTGGGTACTGACATGAAGTTGAATGCTGGGTAACAACACTTTCGACTTCAGTCTCCCAACTTTTGATCCATTGTAGAACTAGCCCAGATCACAAGATTTGATTTCGTATGACAGTACCTGTGCTAGTAACACAACAGATGGTAATTTAGCATTTATGGCTTTGTCTTGGAAAGTGATTTTGTGTTGTCNAGATTTGATTTCGTATGACAGTACCTGTGCTAGTAACACAACAGATGGTAATTTAGCATTTATGGCTTTGTCTTGGAAAGTGATTTTGTGTTGTCGGGCATTAATTATAAGTAAGAAAGTATGATATATGTTTAATCTTTTCTTTCTTTGCTTATTGTTAGACCGACAGGTTGGCCTAGTGGTTCGAGTGTTCGCCTCCTGATCTTTTGAGCGAGGATTTGGCCTTGCGGAGAGTGTCCACTAAATTCGTGCCAAAACTTCTAACGACGAAGCAGAAGCAACTCCGTCTGTAATTGTCGCAAGACATGCTGGACTCCACAAACGGCGACCCCAACTTCCTGAACACTG